>APFE030177238.1:0-14087 GCA_000404065.3 Pinus taeda
AGACCCTAGAAAAATTAAAGCCATTAAGGAATGGGAAATCCCCACATCCATAAAGCATTTGCGAGGATTTATTGGGTTGACAGGGTATTATTGCAAGTTTGTTAAGAATTATGGGAAAATAACAACACCTCTAACAACATTGTTGAAGAAAGATGCATTTTCATGGACTCCAGAAGCAACAAAGGCCTTCAAATATCTTAAAGAGGAAATGTGCCAAGCACCGGTCTTAGCTACACCAAACTTCACAAAAACCTTTATTGTGGAATGTGATGCTTCCGAAAATGGAATTGGTGCTGTTTTGATGTAAGATGAAAGACCCATTGCTTTCGAAAGTCGTCTAATCAAGGGAAAGTATTTACAAAAAGCTATTTATGAGAAGGAAATGTTGGCAATACTACATGCACTTAAGAAATGGTGACCCTACCTAATGGGAAGACACTTCAAGGTAAAAACGGATCATGATATTCTTAAATACTTTTTAGAACAAAGATTATCCTCTGAAGAACAATAAAAATGGGTCACAAGGATGTTGGGTTATGCCTTTGAAATCATATACAAAAAAGGGAAGCAAAATGTTGTGGCAGATGCACTCTCAAGAAAGGATGAGGATGTGGAAACATTGTTGTGCACCATTTCTATTATCCAACCAGATTGGATAAACAAAGCAAGGGAGGAATGGAGGAATGATGAAGAAGTGTGGGCGCTTATTCGAAAGTTACAAAAATATTCCAGTACATCTGATACATTTAGCTGGCAAAATGATTCATTATGTTACAAAGATCGCTTATACCTATGTAAGAATTCCCAACTCAAACAAAAGATTCTTATGGAATTGCACACTTCTCCCTTAGGAGGACACTCAGGATTTTAAAAAACTTACCACAGGGTTAAGAAGGATTTTTTTTGGGATGGCCTTAAATCAGATATTCAAAAGTTTGTGGTAGAATGTTTGGTTTGCCAACAAAATAAAGTTGAAATAATTAAGACCCCGGGTCTCTAACAACCTTTATCCATTCCAAGCCAATGTTGGGAGGAGGTTTCAATGGATTTTATCATAGGTTTACCCAAGTCCGAGGGAAAGAATGTCATCATGGTGTTAGTTGACAGACTTACCAAGTATGCACACTTTTCTGCATCATCGCATCCATTTAAAGCCAGTACAGTTTCTACCGCATTTATGGAAACAATTAAAAAGCTACATGGAAACCCAAATATTATTGTAAGTGACAGAGATCCCATTTTCACTGGAAATTTTTGGATAAAATTATTTTCTTGTCTTGGTACTCAGTTAGCTCATAGCTCATCTTATCATCCTCAATCTGATGGGAAAACTAAGATAGTAGACAATTTTTTGGAAGGATATATTCGTTGCTTTGTATCTGATAAATATACACAATGGCTCAAATGGTTGCCTATAGTTAAATGGTGGTATAACACTTCCTTCCATAAAAAAACAAAAATGACTCCATTTATGGCACTTTATGGGTATCAGCCACCATCCATCACATCATATTTAAGAGAAAATTCTAAGGTTCAAGCAGTGGAAAATCACATCGAACATAAACAACAAGTCCTCCAACTCTTAAAGGATAACCTCGTGTTGCAAGAGTCAAATTCATAGGTTGCTAAGAACGATCCATGTCAAGTTCTCCTAGGGTAGGATGGTCAAATTTATAGTTTACACCATACTTGCAAATCTGCAATTTGATTTCTTCCACCCACGTCCTTCATCAATGAGTACTGCCTAAGTTCGCATGCACATATTGAACTCAAAGAAACCCAATCATCAAGTTTAGCCTGACTCAGTTTGGCATATGCGTTGTGAGAAATCTATTATATCAAATAAAAACTTTATAGAATATAATCTGATTTGGGTTACCACTACTTTTTTTCTATATTGTGATATTATTATGGTTTTTTCTCTATTGGATCTGTTGTAATAGTTAATACTTCCAAATATGTTTTACAACTAAGTTTCTATAGTTTCTGTTTATTTTGCTAATATTCTTTTTTATTTTCTGGATGAGCTCCTAAAATAAAAAATATAGCATAAAAAATACATTTCTATGGCCCTAAACCATGGTCCATGCCCTACATATGGATTTTGGAACTCACACAGATTAAGGACTCAACTTTCTGGATTAGGAAAGCTAGGAACGTTGTTTGTGGACTAATCCATGGAATTGACTATCAACTATATTTTAGAGGTACAATAAATTTATTGTGTGTGTATATAAAATAAACTAGAAACCTAAAAGATGGAAGGCTAATATTCTAGGGTTTTCACATCAGCTTCTATGTTTTTGTCATTCCTACTGTTGGGGATTTTACATATACTATAACATATATTCACCAGTTGATGTTTTTAATTGTTCATAAACTATAAAAGCTCTACAATTAAATAATTGCATCACTTTCAAATACTCATCCAAGGTGATGATAACACACTTATCAAATGCACATTTCACAAAGCATAGGTATCATCATATCAGTTAGTGGTTTTAGCCATTGCAACAACCTTGGCTACAGCTTCTCCGGGAAGGGTATGATCATACTTGCAAGTTCCATATTACATATAGAATGGGCATGTAGCATCACCCTCGTGTCTTGGGAAGCCTGTAAGAGTCAACTTCACAGGTTGTTGAGCACGAGCCATGTCAAGTTCTCCTAGGGGAGGATGGCCAAATTTACAGTTTACAACATACATGCAAATTTGTAATTTGATTTATTCCACCCATGTCCTTCCTCAACGAGTATTTCTTAAGTTCGCATGCACATATTGAACTCGAACCAAATCAATCATTAGGTTTAGCCTGACTCGGTTTAGGATATGCGTAGTGAGAAATATGTTGTATCAAATCAAAACTTTATAGAATACAATCTGATTTGGGTTACCACTACTTTGCTTCTATCTTGTGTGATTATTATGGTGTTTTCTCTGATGGATCTATTGTAATAGCTAATACTTCCAAATATGTTTTACAACTAAGTTTCTGTAGTTTTTGTTGATTTTTCTAATATTCTTGTTTAGTTTCTGGATGAGCTCCTAATATAAAAAAGATAGCATAAAAAATACATCTCTATGGCTCTAAATGATGGTCCATGCCCTACATATGGATTTTGGAACTTACGCATGGATTAAGGACTCAACTTTCTGGATTAGGAATGCTAGGAACAGTGTTTGTGGACTAACCCATGGATTTGACTGTAAACTATATTTTATAGCTACAATAAATTCAGTGTGTATATATAGAATAAACTAGAAACTTAAAAGATGGAAGGCTAATAGGCTAGGGTTTTCACATTAGCTTATGTGTTTCTATCATTCCCACTACTAGGGATTTTACATATACTATAACATATATTGACTAGTTGGCTTTTGTGATTGTTCATAAACTATAAAAACTCCACAATTCAATAACTGCACCACTTTCAAATACTCATCCAAGGGGATGATAACACACTTACAAAATGCACATTTCACAAAGAACAGATATCATTGTATCAGTCAGTGGTTGCAGCTATTGGGCTTTGGATACAACTTCTCCATAAGTGGGATGATCATACTTGCAAGTTTCAAATTTCATATAGAACGGGCATGTAGCCTCACCCTCACATCTTGGGAAGCCTGCAAGAGTCAACTTCACAGGTTGTTGAGCATGAGCCATGTCAAGTTCTTTTGGGGGAGGATGGCCAAATTTGCATTTTACACCGTACTTGTAACTCTCCAATTTGATTTCTTCCACCCACATCCTTCCTCAATGAGTATTGCCTAAGTGCGCATGTGCATATTAAACTCGAACCAACTCAATCATGAGGTTTAGCCTAACTTAGTTTGGGATATGCGTAGTGAGTAATCTGTTGTATCAAATCAAAACTTTATAGAATATAATCTTATTTGGGTTACTGCTACTTTGTTTCTATCTTGTGTGATTATTATGGTTTTTTCTCTGATGGATCTGTCGTAATAGTTAATACTTCCAAATAGGTTTTACAACTAAGTTTCTACAGTTTCCTTTGATTTTGCTAATATTCTTGTTTAGTTTCTAGATGAGCTCCTAATATAAAAAAAGATAGCATAAAAAATACATCTCTATGGCCCTAAATGATGGTCCATTCCCTACATACGGATTTTGGAACTTAATAACAGGTTAACGACTCAATTGTCTAGATTACGAATGCTAGGAATGGTGTTTGTGGACTAATACATGGAATTGACTGTCAACTATATTTTAGAGGTACAATAAATTCAGTGTGTATATATATAAAATAAAATAGAAACCAGAAAGATGGAAGGCTAATCTACTAGGGTTTTAACATTAGCTTCTGTGTTTTTGTCATTCCCACTATTGGGGATTTTATATATACTATAACATATATTGACCAGTTGGTGTTTGTAATTGTTCGTAAACTATAAAAACTCCATAATTCAATAATTGCATCACTTTCAAATACTCATCCAAGGGGATGATAACACGCTTATCAACTGCACATTTCACAAAGCACATGTATCTCCATATCAGTCATAGTGATAACAACTTTTATCTAACACAGGCTAACTCCCATGCAGGGTTGCAAACATTCCTAGTTTGAAGACTATGTTGTCAAATTTTGGTCATTGGTTGCACAACTGAAAGGATAAGGAGACAAAAAATCAGTGAGTGCATTTTCCCGATTCTATTAAAGCTGAAGAGTCTGTATTAGGTATTGGATTCCAATTTTTATTCTACAATCGATGCACTTAGTGATAATTTTAAAACCTTATTTTGAGTTATTTTGGGTCATGTTAAACTCCTTCAATGAGATGTTCAACTCACAAACCTCTTTATCCAAGGGACAAAATTTGGAAGGGACAACTTGTAAACATTGAGTCAAGGCCTCTTCATTAGACTTCTGATTGAAGTGTTGGATGTGATATCAGTTTGAGGTAGGCTATAAGATTTTGAAAAATATCTTAATTCTTAATGAACCTACATTTCTTAGTCTGAATAGCTTTGATGTCTTCAAACTCCTGTTGTTGTTGAAGATCCTGAAAAAAGAGTTTGGTGCATTTATCACTATCCCTTAGTCCTATGGAGTTTAGCCCTAATTTGTACACCTTTGGATTTTGTACCCTTAGCATGTCTCAGGACATGCCTTGATCATGGTGCTTGTTTTTCATTTCATGATAAAATGGGTTTGCTTTTAAAGCCAACTTAACTAAGGGTAGGTATTATGATTATTAAAAATAGATTTATTATTATTGTTAGGAGTGATATTATTCAAATTATTACATATGTTAAGAGAATTATTAGTTTTCTTATTATTATTATTGTTAGGGGTATTATTAGAGAAATTATTATTAATGAGGGGTTTATTATTAATTAAATTATAATTAGTAAGAGAGTTATAATTGGAGAGGATATTATTGAAGTCAGATAAATGAAGGGGGTGGAAAATAATTGGGGACTTAGGGGAATACTTTTAGGATTAGAGAGCAAGGAGATATTATTATAATCAATAATATTGCTAGGGTTAATTTTAGTAAATTTTTTGTTAGTGATGGAAGAATAGAGATCCAGTAGGAGAATATTAGAATCTGCATGTGAGGACTAGGGGTATTTTAGGTGGGATGAGGAATGAGAAAAAATTGATAGTCCAATGGTGTAGGAATACGGGTTAGAGGGGAAATCTTTTACCGAGGTATCAACAACAGTAGCAGGAGGGTTGACTAGGAGAGGGGTTGAGGATTGAGAACAACGAGAAGGATTGACTGAAAGGATGACATGCACAGAGGATTTCTTTGATCAGTTTTATGTACACTGCATTTCTTCTATAAACACAACTAGAAACCAACGTCGGGCAATGCAGTAACTATAAATGGACAAATAATCAATACGATTAAAAAATTGATTTATTTGTGGATGGAAAAATCTAACCTCACCGTGAAAACTTTATTTCTTCTAAAATGTGGACAGGGTCCCTCTTTTACCCTTTAATCATTGATGGGGCTTGTGTTGTTCATCATTGTCATTAAATTTGTGTTACCTAGCCGGTTTACTAGTTTCTATTCGACTATACCCTTGGGTTACCTCTAGTTCTTGAGAAAGGATAGATCACTTCATTGTCTCTTGGAAGGTATAGTGGAAAAATTTCTCGTTTATGTTGTCAATTGTTTCAGGCTTTTAGAGTTTATTTTGGAGTTTTTGGGGCTGATTTCAGTGTTGTTCCTGCCAAGAAAAGGTTTCTTCTATGGAAAGTTGTGTTTTCGTATGAAATAAAGTTTGCAACTCACTAGATTTACTTTCATCCCAAAGGAATTGAACCTTCTTGTTTGACCGATATCTTGGAAAGACAAATCTTGGGTGTTCTTGATTTGCTTGCAAACATATCTTTGAACAAATAGAAATTACATTAAATGTTGTTATATATAAATCCTGTGACCTTGTTTTTGTCCCACCTGCTTAAGATATAGACCCCCATAATTGATTTGGTATGCTTTTATGGGTCGTACATTATTTATCTATATGCATTTTGAAAATTTGTTTACATAATTTGAATATATATATATATATATAAATATATATATATATATATATATATATATTATATATATATATATATAATATATATATAATATATATAATTATATATATATATATATATATATATATATATATATATATATATATATATATAATCAATATTATAGTCGAACATGTATTGTCATTGATGTCATCAAAAGATCCAATATGGTGAAGGTAGTAGCATGAAGTAGTCACCATTTGGTGTTGTCAATTAGAATATGAGAATTTGATATCATAATTGGCTAGGAATCATTTATATCAACTTGTTGCACATCTCCCTCAATAAAGTGCAAAAAAGTTTGGAGAGACCTTGATTCAGGGGTATAGATGAAATATTTGGGATGAGCTTAAAAAATGGAAAGTGACATAGTCTGTAGTTTCCTTTTCTCCCTTTTCATATTATCTATCAAAGTCGAAGTAGGTGGTGTTGATTCGATCTCTATATCTCTAGGTTTTCACTATATTTTTGCTACAAAATCATAGTCAATTTTTGAACATTCATGTGATAGCTACAATAACATTTTCACTGTAAAATTATTTACCCCATGGCATACAGTTAACTACTTACAATAGATGAAACAACCAAAATATGCATTGACTACATGAATATGATGTTCACACACACCTATCTAGATTCTAGTATGATATTCACCTAAGGGTTCCGAAGGCTGAGGATATGTCAAATACACACAATTGATTGAGTTCTAAAATATAGGAATAGGAAATATACAACTTCTAGCTTCACAAACTGAGAAGTGCATATCAGACATTGGTCTATATAGATTTGTGCTTGATGCAAGGGTAGTAGAGCATGACACACCTCCAACTTATTGACCCATTTATGGGAGTTTTTGGGTTTGTTAATCATGAGAAGCTGGGGATGGATTTTGGAGCCAAATTGCAAGAAGAGAAATTACTGTAAGACAATGAATCAAGATTCCTATGCACTGTGTAGTGGGTATCTAACACCCAAAAAATGTGGCAGCGTTGGTATTTGGGGGTTTAGATGTATTTCTTTCAAGAAATTTAGGATGTAATGATTGTAATCTCTGTGTATAAGGGGACATACCTACCTCTATGTAACAGAGACAGAGAGATAATGTGCTCAGAGGAGCCTTAGTATGCATGTGGCATTAATCATTGGATAGAAACCATGGTTTGGACTTGTGTGCTACATTAAAGAATAGAGGAGGAGCTAATAAATAAAGAGATTGTGTTTATGATGGCACATGTTGTGTATTCATGTTCATTTACATGCTAGAATTAGGTGTTAAATCTCTCTTGATTCCTCCAATTATAATGTTGTGTGGTAGAATGTATTTCTTAGTTGTATTGATACATAGGGTGCAAATTGACATGGTCCTAGCTCAAATATTTCTTCAAGTAATTGGTTGGTCTCTATATCTCCTAGGAAGATACACAACATGCAGATCCATAATTATATTCAATTTTCAAGGAAATATTGGAAATGGATTCAAATATTATAGACTCGTATCTACTAGGACTCATGTTTGTGACAAAAGTTGAAGAATTGTGTTCCCAAAAGGTTATGGAACTTTATTAAGTAGAAAAAGACTAACTAAATATCAAATTTTGATCCACATTGTAAACAAGATTCTTGTCTTTCATGCATAGACATTTGGAAAATGAAAATATAAATTAGCTTAAAACCTTGAAATAATAAATATTTTACTTAAAATCCTTAAAAATAGGATCATTAAAAAAAAATCTCATGATTATCACTTACCTCATTTAATTTTGTTGAAAAAACATAATCTCATAATTATCCTTATGACTAGTTGGAAAATTTTCAAATAATCAAACAAAAACATCAGTTTGTCTGGCTACCTAATAAAAACACCCACTCTTGTCTACACCAACATTATCATTTAGATTATTTATTTTGTATTTTTTCTCTCCCGGTTTTGTGGTTCAATATATCTTAAAATTTACATAGATCTAGTCATTTTATAGGCCATTGAGTTGGGATGACTAAAATTAGTAGATATCACCCTCAAAACATTGAAAAGCCTCAATAGGTCGACAATGGTTCCACTAAAGTTGCCCTAAATTTAGTATGATATAATCCTTAGGTAACCAACCTTAGACATATCGTTGGTAAATATATGTCGTTTGAAGTTTATTGAATTTGAGTTTTATCATGAAACTACTAGAAGCGTATTAGCATGGTTGAGTTGATTATCTTGATGACAATGTTATGGTTTGATCTAGTCCTTGAAACGAACTTAAAGTTGATGGTTAAAAATTCATATTCCTTTCATTTTTTTATCTTCACATATAACAAATATCTTTATGTTATAGCCTCTAGCTAGATATATAAAGTCACTGCCACTTAGAATATGGATGCCATCATTTTGGAGCTTGACCTTACTCAACTTACCTTTGTTTGAGTTGAAAATGTCATTAGATCTCATTATATCATCTATTGCAGAGCATGCATCCAATTCACCTTTCCTTCAGTTAAAATTGTGATTAGATCTTGTTCTATCATATTTTGTAGAGAATGAATCCAATTTCTAAGAGTCCATTTGCCTGAGGTATAAAAAGGCTACTTTAATTTATTAAAATTACTTTTCATTATCTATTGCTGATTGTGATTCTGAGGCCACATCTGCATTCGAAAAGGGGCATATTTAATGAAGTGTGGAAGGAGAGGGAAGCTTCAGTTCTATCTTTTCAAACTTTCTAAGGTATGTAATAAAATTTTAAAAAAAATCTCCATAGAATGTTGTGCTTTAACTTTTTCTTTTGATAATGGATTATTTATGTGATCTCCCCTCTCTCACACATAGCTAGAGTCTAGACATACATGGTTTTTTGGGATATGTGGACAATGGACAGATTTAGGCATTTACAATTGAATATTTTCTTGCCACTAAATTAGAGTTGCAGAGTTACACTCCTATTTGTCAGGCATATACCTCACTTTTAAATCAATTTATTGCCGACTCTATATAGACCTTCCATGGGAGGGCAAGGAGTGATTGCTACCATTGCTTAATCTTTCGGCAGACCAAGTAAAGATTCCAAATGTGTATAAATTAGTGGCTCCTTTGAGAATCCCAAGAGAGGCACTATTGTAGCAATAAGATATTCATTTAATTTTAGTTATTCATTAGTGCATTGGTATTATATTGTTTATTCCATACAATACCTCAATAGTGTATGATCAAATTATAGCTAAGCCTACCATAATATTTTGCCTTACCCTCTTTTAGAGGGAAACTAGAGTGTGTGTCAAGCTTGCATGTCACAATTGTATCATGCAGAGTTTACCTAGGACAAGTTTTGTGGATCTAAGCATAAAGATACCTGTTGGAATTCAAGAGGTAGCAATACTACAAAGTGGGAAAGAGGTTTTATAGTTAACATGGCTTTCACATTATGGTTGGAGTTGGTTTGTTGGCAAGATGCTGGATACCCCAACTTCCTTTATGAATGAGTGCAATATTGAATCCTTTGACATATTACTCACTCAATTGTCATTAAGTGATGGGTTTTCTCAGAAGTGCTTCACACCTATAAACTTTTCTAGAGTTGTTCTTGAGTCTTTGGAAGTGGTTAGCTTTGTAAAGCACACACATATAAGAAGACGATAAATAATATGCCCGACTAATTTGAAGTTACCTCCTTGCGAATAAGGTGTTGCCATTCATAAACCTAGTGAATCGTTCTACTTATTTCTAGTGAACAACTTTGGGACTTGCCATGAATCGTGAGACAATCCAACCCCATAACTATAAATTTTTATTTAAATCTATACCCTTTAGACTAGAATTTGCATAGGGAAAACTCCATTCCTGTTTCGAAAGAACCTGCAATTGACTTGTACCGTGCTATTTAATATTTTATGTATTTATTCACATCCTTGGTCTGTGACATAAATATGATGCAATAGGCTACCTTTCATTTTCTATACTAACACTCCTAAAAGATAATAAAGTATTTCCAAATCTATCATTTCAAATGATATATGTAGCTCACCTTTTGGTTTTTCAATTATCGAAGTTGTTACCTATATTGATGAGATCTTCTACAATAGATACCGTAGTGACAATATATGTTAGAGTTTTATCTATGTTTCTTTGAAGGTGTTTCTCCTTTAGTAGAGCAGTAATACACTGCAATTTCCATTTAGGGGAGAAATGTACCTAGTAGCAACCTTGGCTTGTGTGCAAATGGGTTGAATTCACATTAGATTCTATCTATTATTTTGAAGGTATTTCTCCTTCCATAGTACTTCATATCAATAGATCCTTTCAGTTTGCACCTTCAATAGATGCATGCAACATTGAGATACATGTTGTAGATTATAGTTTTCCTATGATGGTGTAGTAGTGATGAAAGAAGTGCATCGATTTTAGGAATCTTTTGGTTGTTGTATGCAAGCATGCTTTTTTAGTGTTTCCCAAACTTAGATAGAGCCATATTTAGTATGCTTTTATAGTTTGACTTAGATGCTCACTTTTCTTAATTTAGGTGTTTTTCTTAGTTTTGTTTTATGCACATATTTATCTTTAAGAATAGTGCATAGTAGAGAAGGGTTATATCTTTTGAGCAGGGGGGAACAGTTCTAGGTAGGAGGTACTCTATTCTTGGAAGCATTTTCCATGCAGGTTAGGTGATTTATCTGAGAATCCCAAGAGTGGCGCTATTGTAGCAATAAGAAATTCATTTATTTTGAGTTCTTCATTAGTGCATTGATAGTATATTGTGTATTCCATGCAATACCTCAATAGTGTATGATAAAATTAAAGTTAAGCTTGCCATAATATTTTGACTTACCCTCTTTTAGAGAGAAACTCGAGCATGTGTCAAGCTTGCATGTCATAATTGTATCATGCAGAGTTTACCTGGCACGAGTTTGTGGATCTAAGTAGCCAGATATACCTGTTGAAATTCAAGAGGCAACAATACTAGAAAGTGAGAAGAAGTTTCATAGTTAACCTGCCTTTCACATTATGGTTGGAGTCGGTTTGTTGGCAAGATGCTGGATACCCCAACTTCCTTTTTGTGACTAAGTGCAAGATTGAATCCTTCAACATATTCCTTGCTTAATTGTGATTAAGCAATGGGTTTTCTCAGAAGTGCTTCACATCTATAAAATTTACTAGAGCTGTTATTGAGTCTTTGGATGTGGTTACCTTTTGAAAGCACACATGTACAAGAAGATGAGAAATAATGTGCCTGAAAAATTTCAAGTTATCTTCTTGTGAATAGGGTGTTCCCTTCCATAAAATTAATGAATCACCTTGCTTCTTTCTAGTGAACAAATTTGGGACTTTTCTTGAATTGTGAGACAATTCCAACCCCATAACTATTAGTTTCTTATTTAAAGCTATACCCACTAGATTAGAATCCACACAAGGAGAATTCCATTCCCATTTCAAAAGAACCTACAATTGACTTATACCATGCTATTTAATATTTTATGTGTTTCTTCAGATCCTTGGCCTATGACATAAAGATGCAACAGGCTACCTTGCATTTTATATACTAATGCTCCTAAACAATAATGAAGTATGCCCAAATCTGTCATTTCAAATGATCTATGTAGCTCACCTTTTGGTTTTTCAATTATCGAAGTTGTTACCTATATTGATGAGATCATCTAGAACTAAGGGCACAATGACAATATATTTTAGAGTTTTAGCTATGTTGCACTAAAGGTGTTTTTTCTTCAGTAGTACTATAATACATTGTAGTTTCCATTCAATGGAGAAGTGTACCCAACAACAGCCTTGGTCTGTGTAAAAATGGGTTGAATTCACAATAGAGTTTATCTATTGTTTTGAAGGTGTTTCTCCTTCAATATTACCTCATCTCAATAGATCCTTTCAATCTACACCTTCAATAGATGCATACAACCTTAGGGTACATGCTATAGATTCCAGTTTTGTTGTGAGGGTATATCAACGATGAAAGAAGCGCATCAATTTTAGGCACCTTATGGTTGTTATATGCAAGCATGCTTTTCTAGTGTTTCCCATGTATATAGAGCGATATTTAATATTATTTTATAGTTTGACTTAAATGCTCAGTTTTCTTAATTTAGGTGTTTTTATTAGTACTATTTTATGCATAGATTTATCTTTAAGAAAAGTGCATAGTAGAGAAGGGTTCTATATTTTGAGCAAGGGGGCACTCTTCTAGGTAGGAGGTACTCTATTCTAGGGAGCTTATGTCATGCATGTTAGTGTTGAAAATTGATACAAGTATTATCCTTGATGGAAACTCTACAGGTCAACTCAATTTTGATAAGAGGCTAACAGGGATATTCAGAGGCAAAAGGGCAGTGGTACAAAGGATCAAGAAGATGGAACTAAGGTCTATTGATCAGAATAAAGAAGTTGAAGGAAGAAGATGATGTAAGAGTAGTTTAAGAGATACATGCAGGTTCACTTAGTCCAAGCAGCGTATACACGCAGGTACTCAGAACATAAATAACATATAACGTACACACGCACTCCCATAGAAGGCAATGGGCATACATGTTGAAAACCATAGTTTTGTTCCAAGGTATTTGGTCCAACGTATCTTTGGACCATGATATTGACCCTATGTATTTAGTCTAAGGTATTCAGTCTATGGTATTTGATCCAAGGTATTGGTCCTAAGTGGATTCGGTCCATGGTATTGAGAAAGGCCAAAAACTATATAAAGAAGAGAGGATCATAAGGCTAGATGTGCAAGTGAATAAGATTCTAAGGAATCTTCTATTTGAAGTATATTTTATGTTGCAGGGTTATGTTTGAGACTAGATCTGAAATTTTTATGTGCACCCTGAGTTCAATATTGGATCAGGATCATGAGACCTAAAATGACTTATTATTGAATGATTTGATATTGGTTGAGGCTAGATTTGATGTTTTGTGTCTGTTTTATTCGTTATCTATCATGATCTGGGTTTGTCTAAAGTATGGAATTGTAGCAAAGTTCTGAGTCAATATTTACAGATCTGTACACAGGTTCATATCGACAAAAGAGCGTATACATGCAGGTTCTATTATTTCAAGTAGCATATACAAAATAAAGGCTTGATGTTCAGAGATGACTGATCTATTAGATTAGTACTACTGATTTATTACTGCTTCTATTTTACTGTTGTTTGTCAATGAACTCTTTTTAGATTTGAATGTAAAATTTGAATGCATAAGGAGGTTGATATTTTATTGATTGTATAAGTGAGAAGAAGTTTTTTTTGTTTCCTACCTATGTAAAGTTTTGTAAGTTGACAATATATGTTTAGTACACTGTAGGTTGGTACAGTTTGTGATTCATATATTTTATGATTCATAATCTTTAGAGGTATACGTATGTTGGGCTGAAGGAAGTATCGTATACAGTATGACGCATGAAATTTTTAGGTCTCAGTTGATTCTGCGTGTTGATACAGGTTTCTGGGTTTAGCCAATGTTCTGATGACAATGATCTGATTGTTTCAGATTAACTGCATGTTGGTTGATGAAGTTTGAGTTTCTAAATTTTTGATGGGTTATT
>APFE030177244.1:0-14776 GCA_000404065.3 Pinus taeda
GTGCAATCTTTTACCAGTACGCAGGCTGCAAACTGCAGAGAGCTACAACCCTCTCTCGTTTTCCAGCTTCTTTTGGAAGGGAGCTACAACCCCCTAAGATCTTGTACTAGCTAAAATACTAGTACGTAAGGTGCTAACCTACAGAAGGCTACAACCTTCTCTTTTCTTCCAGGGACCACGTTTCATAAATTTTCAAACTGGATCCAAAACATCAAGTACATGTGCATCACCCAATCTCCTTTAAACAAATAACTTTTCAAAATGCAGTAACCAGAAAATAACACCAGTGACCAGACAAAAATTTAAACCAGATCTCTGCAGAAACAGATAAAAGACAACTAAAATATATTTCAGGAAAGGTCCACAACTTCACCGAAGGAAACCTGCGGATATCCGCACTTCTATCGTGACGAGTCTGCGCAACTCTGCACCTCACTGTCTACTATTCAGCGCACCTCCGCATCTGCTCTGCCGATGTAACTACGCATCTCCGCACCTGCTTCATCTCTGGTTTTGCGCACCTCCGCACTGCGCCGTTGCCGCTCCTACGCACCTCCAGATTTAGACAGTTTATCAGTTCTCAAACATACCCCAGACTGTCGAAATCACAGATCCGTTCATGCGTCAAAGGGATCCCAACTCTTCAATAGATCTGACTTATAATGCTTCGGTTTCTCCTTGATTCAGATTCAACTATGTCTCACCAACTAATTATCATAAATTCAGATCTTGCTCTTCTTAAGATTTTCAACACATATCTTTTGCCAACTGGTCTCCTTTCCCTTTTATAGTCAAGACCTTACTCAAACCATGGATCAAAACCATTGAGAAACAATAATAGGGATCCAAAACCTGGGTTCAATATTTTAGATGCCAAAACCACAAACCAAAACCATAGGATCAAAAACGTCGTGCTAAATACCATGGACCAAACATAAGATGTGCATTTTTCTCTGCATGAAAGTCCGTGCATTTTAGGTTTGCACCTTTTGTGTGGGAGACCTGCGAACATATCCGCACCTTTTCAATGGTTCTCCTACGCAACCTGTCGATGACCGCATCTTTTGATCTATGCACCTGCGGAACCAGAAAATAACTTTGCTACACTATAGTTTATCATCTGAGATGAGTGGGTTGCCATCAAGTACAACATATGTATCATAATGCCAACAAAAAATAGTCCCTTGAATTTGAATTTTATTTCACTTCAACACCTTCCTTTAACATATAATTAATGCCTTTTACAATCTCTTCATAATTGGGAACAAATCTCCTAAGAAAATTTATCCTCCCAAAAAAACTCCGAACTTCCTTCTTATTTGTAGGGAGTGGTATTTTCTTGATTTCTTCTACTCTACCTGGATCTATCTTGACTCCTTCTTTTAACACAATATGGCCTAATAACTTTCCTTCTTTCAAAGAAAAATGAGATTTCTTAGGATTCAATGATAGACCATATCTTATGCATTTTTCAAAAATATATCGTAGATGTTATGTTCTTCATCTAACTTTGAGAAATTAGTGATATCATTCAAATAAATGACGACAAACATATCTTTTTTCTCCCACAAAAGTTATGTCCATAGCCCTCTGAAATGTAGTCGTTGCATTCATCAGTCCAAAAGCCATTTTAGAATACATAAAAGTGCCCCAAGGAGTTGTGAATGTTATTTTCTTCTAGTCCTCCTTATCTACTGAAATATGAATATAACCAAAAAAACCATCAATCATTGATAACTTGTAAGAACTAGTCACCTTCCATAAAATATTATCCATCTTGGGAAGAGGATAAGTATCTTTCAAAGATGCTCTGTTCAAATTTCGGAAATCAACACATAATCTAATTTCTCCATTCTTCTTCCTCATAGGAACCAAATTTTTTGCCCAATCTAAATACCTTAAAGAAACAATTATCTTTGCATCTAACAACTTCTTAACTTCTTTCTCTATTGATGGAACTAACAAAGGATTAATATGTCTCAACTTTTTTCTAAAAGCTTTCACTCCTAGTTTTAATGGAATATTATGTTGAATAATCATGGTATTATAAGTCTTTAAATCTTCATAAGACCATGCAAAAACATCAACAAATTTCTTAAAAATACTTACATACCCTTGTTTGAAATGTTCTGGAACATCTTTAGCCAAACTTACCATTTTGGGTTTCTGATTTGTTCCCAAATTGAATTCTTCAAGATCTTCCTCTAAATCTGTTTTCTTTGGATTCATTGCAACATCATTCACATTGAACAACCTTTCCAAGGGTACCAAGCCCTTAGGTATTATATTATCTTTGAGTTGAAGAATCTTGTGATTCCCAACTGAATCTTTCAAAACTATCCTATTTGTATGTTCTTCTTCAACCTCTTCTTCTTGATCAATCTCTAAACTTGCAAACTCTCCAATCAACTCAAGAAAGTCTTTAATATGTTACTCATCCTCAAACACCAGCCAATGTTTAATATTATCTAGGATTGATGGTCTATGCCTGATTTCAATTTCATACCTCAATCTAGGATTTAAGGGTGGTTTGAAAGTACTAGTTGCAACTGCAAAAGAATCAGCCATTCTGTTTTATTCTATAGGTACAAACTATATATTGAAAGCAACAAAGAAATTATCTCTCAAATCCCATACTTCATTTCTATATATTCTTAACCTTGGATGTTTTGTTTGATATTGATTCTTTATCTTCTTTACTACCAATTCAGAATCTAAAAAAATAGAAATACACTGCACCCCTAAACCTTTAGCAGTTTGTAATCCTAGAACTAATGCCTCATACTCAATGATATTATTTGTGGAGTCAAATCCCAACTTATAAGAAAAAGGAAAGAAATGACCTTTTGGAGAAATCATAAATATACCTACTCCACTTCTATCTCTTGAATAAGAACCTCCCCAGCAATGTACGCTATATCGCAAATCGGCCATAATGCAAGGTTTTGGAGTGTGTGGGACTGCGATGTTGCGGGATGCAGGATTGCAGGACTATGATATAGCAATATTGCGGGATGCTTTATGGGAAACCGCGGCACTATGATATCACGGGGCTGCGAGACTATGGGACTGCGAGACTGAAGGACTGCAGGACTGCGGGATGTGGGATTGTGATTTTCCCCTAGACCTCTAATTGTGATTTTCCTTGCTCCTTTGGTTTTTTTCCTTGTTTTCCAGCTTTCCCAAGGGTAACTTTAACATGCTTTAACTTCTGCTCTAGGATTCCATTTTTAGACTTCCATATACTGTTGGAAATATCTTTCCGAGTAGTAGGAAATGGAGAGGATCTCCTTAATCTCTAATAGATTTTGTGGCTCAAACATTACCATCAAACTTCACTGATATTTGGCATTTGAAAAAACTGATGACTGATAAAGCAGTAAGTAACAACAAGTGCAATGTTTTGATACTCCTCAATCCCTTGGCACTCAAATCCTTTGGGATTTTCTTTCCCATATGACTCGGTCAGTGTCCATCGACTTAATTCCATATCAGAGCCCCCTTTGAATTGTAACTTCTATGAATTTTAGATTGCACCTTAGCTCCTTCTGCTTTGCCCTCATCACATTTCTCATCATAGGAATGAGAGTTGTGACCTGTCGCTTAACATTAGGGTGCTAATCCTTCAAACTCCTTCCGGGGGCCATTATTCCTTTGTTAACTTCTCTACGCCATTCATTTTCTGACTTCTCATGACCATGTGTCAGCCCAATATTGGAAGCCCCCTTTATTAGAACTTTTCCAAGCTTCAACTGTTCCAGAGTTCCAATGTATTCATCCTCCAATATGAAAACCTTCGATATGATGTCATCACTCCATGTGGAAACTCCTTAGTGGTGACATGTGTCACTCGGTTATGGCCCATCAGCCTACCCAATAAGGTTGAATATGTCTACCACATGCCCTATTGTACTGCCATGGCATGCTGACATCAGCTACCACTATAGCTTATAGGAACCAATCATATGCTTCCATGTCTCCTACTAGAGGAGAGAGAAGAGGGCCCGTCAACCTTTGGTTTTGCACCAAAATCCTTTGTTAATCTTCTTTGGCATTCCTTAGGGCTTTTAACGGATATCAGCAGTACTAGGCATCAAAAGTTCCGATACTCTGATATCCCAGTCCTCTGATATCCTGATATCTCGTTATGGTGATGCACTAATACGCTGATCTCTGGGGTTTCTATATCCTCCAACCTCCAATACAACCTGCTCTGATGTACCGAACCTCAAATATTTCAATATTGTGACATCCCAAACTTCATATATGCCTAAGCATCGATATTCATACCTCTGATATTCCGATGCACCGAAATTCTGACCTCTGATATTCTGATGCACCGAAATTCTGACCTCTGATATTCCGATGCACCATTATGTTGACCTCCAACATCTTATTCTCTGATATGCTGATGCATCAATATGTTGGACCTCCAATATTTGAATCTCTGATATGACAATATCCCTTCCTTCCTAAGGCTTCAAGTCTCTAAACTTCAGTAGAACATATCTTTTGATCCAAGAGTGCATTTTTGGACTTCCGCATATCATTGGGAAGATCTTCTAAAGAAATTGGGAATGGAGAGGGTCTAATGTAGGCTTTGAGTCCCTCTACTACTTGGAATATTAGTCCAAACTTCTCTTCTCATTGACTCTTTGGAAAACTGAAATCACACCCACAATGATGATCCTCTACATGAAGCTTGTAGCTACCATGGACTTCCATTTGGTCCATTACTCTAATCACCATTTTCTATATTTTCCACTAAGCTTATTGCTATGATGATTCTCTACTTAAAGCTTTCAGTTATCATAAGAATCCTTCAAGCCATGAACAACCATGGGATTCCTCCTGGGCTCACACCACCAACATTTGATGCGACAAGCGTCGAAGCTAGTCTGGTTGACATCAATGCCAACACTCCTACAAACAGTTAGGAAATGCCAACTACCCAACACATCTCCCTAGCATGACTATTGACATCAATGCCAACACACTTGCAAATATCTTCACTAGGCCACTGGCCAACCTGGAAATGCCTGTTGTCCAAAAATGTACCCCTTTGGAATTGATGGTAACACTTCATCCTTATCTTCATTTAATGGCCAAACCTCATGATGCTTCCACACATCTCATTGCATGCAACACCAATGGCTTGTTTTCTTCTACACAAGCCATCACAACTTCGCCACAAACTCTCTCCCCCTGACATCAATGCAAGGGTCTACAAGCTATCTTTTTCTCCCCATCCAATTACTAGATGTGAAGACCAAGGTCTAATTATTGGGATGTGGAATCTGCTTCACAAACATCTCTTCCATGGTTGTCATTTTTTTTGTTCCATAAATTGAGAATATGTGATATGCTGCCCTTCAACGTATACTGGCTATGATATGAATACCTCCAGTTTTGGACACCTTATGGCTATTGGCTGAACACTCCCTATATCAATGCATCTTTTGTATTGGTTAAAAGGAAAACTGATGCCAATTACACTGCGCATGATATTGTTGTTGCTACAAATATTAATCAATGATGATGCATTCTGGCTTGTTCTTCTTCGTTTTTGCTGCTTCATCTTCTATGCTCACTTCTCGTGAGAATATTTACAGTCAAAACTGCTCCCCCAGGGTTCAAGTCTCAAAAATATGGACCACTTCTTAAACAATACCAATTATACCAAAAAAATACAAATGGGATAAACTACCAGGAAAAATATAATACTTTCTCTGAGAAATAAATGTCCATTTTCACACAAGGTTTACTCAACATGAGCCCAACACTACCAATTGACATAGAGATACCAATTGAGGGTTAAGGCTAGAGGAAACTTCTCTTTCACCTCATCTTTCTTCACCCAAATCCTCTTTTGATTTCTTCCTCCTCTTTTTAGCTTGAACTTTTGATACTGAGCATTAAATACAAAGTTGTATTCATTTTCTCTTTTCTTCCTTTTTGTCTTCAAATCTTGAGTTGCTACATTTGCATGCATATGCTAAGGAGCATGCTATTTCTTCTCATTTCTACAACTACCTCTATTCTACCTGATATTTCCATTGTTGTAACATTCAACATGCTTTAAGAATGGGGCAGAGGAGTTACTCCTTTTGACAATGCTTTTGTCAGAACTCCTATCGTGGCCAACATGCCTTCTCCTAGCCCTTTTGTGCAATATTAGGTTTTCGCTACCCTACACATCTTGTTTCCTTGCATGCCATCTACAGTCTATGGCTTTATTTCCAAAATTATTGCAAGAAAAACAATACCCATAAAAAGGCTTCTGCTGACAGAGGTTACCTTTACTTTGAAGGCTCTGTCATTGAGAAGGAAGGCTCCTCTGCTGGCTCTTCATGTGCCTTCCATGAAAAATTGCATTGCTATCATGCACTCATTCTTTCAGCGTCCTATCTCTCTTGTGCTACACTATTGGTTGTTACTTCTTAGCCTTTTGTTGTTTCATTTCATTCTCTTGTTGTTGCTTCTTTCCATGTTGTTGTTGTGGTCCAACAACCTTTCTTTCTTCATTTTCATTGGAATCTTGAACTACCTTTACATGGGATGTTGACCCTTTAGTCTTCATAATCTTGGAGCTTGGTTTTTCCTTGAAACACAAACCAACCTTGATGAGTAGGGATCCTTGCTTAACAAGAATCTCATCCATGGACTTTGTTCTTCCCTCAAGCTTCTAATATTGAGACAACTATATTTTTTACTTTTCTAAGTCATGTCTCAATGAGACTACCTCATTTTCTAGTCTACCACAGTAAGCTTCCTTCTCACCCAGCTGATTAGTTAACTTTCAATTCAATCTCCTAAACTCTTCTTGTTGAGCATTTAGATCAACTAATGTTTTGCTCAACCTTTCATTATGAAGCTCATAAATTTTCAGCTGCTCCTCTGGCTTGAGATTTGCGTCAGATATGTCCTTGATCTCCTTTAGATAAGAGACAAACTTCTTTCTAAAAATATCCTTTCATTTAGATCCTTTTCTTCACTATCAAAGGTGCTAGATGAGTTACTACAAAGATCTATGCCCATCTCTATGTCCATGGACTATTCCATAGGTCTAAGGGTTATCCCTTCTTCATCACTTTCAGTGATACCCCTATTCTCTCCATGGAATATACTCTCTTCTCCTTTAGAGGATCCCTTATTTCCTATTGCTACTAAAATGTATCTATCTTCATTAGAATTACTAGATGCATAGCTATCTATATCTTCAAGTGATAGACATGTACATCAAGATAATGAAGTACCTATACCTTTGCACTTATCACAAAGAGATAGCATACATTATGAGCAACATGCTCTCTCTTCTGAGACTTCTTCATCATCAACAACAGTGTGATGAGCAACAACTTCTACATGTTCTGGTTCATTGCTAGAGTAGCAGGGCTCCTTGGACTTTTCTTGAGCCACATGGATGTCTCCACCATAAATACATTGTATCTTATCCAACACTTCATTTGATGACTCACAATGCCTCACTTTATCAACATTCGGGTTAGATAGCCCCTTCATAATAATCTTCTAGGTTTCTTCATTCAACTCACTCTTTCCTCCATTCACTATGGAGAGCCACATATCAACATCCAAGACTGTCAAATAGGCCAACATTCTAACCTTCCATACTTCATAATCTGATCCATTTAAAAATGGAACTCCTTTTGCTATTAGCCAAGCTCGATTATCCATTGTTTATCTTCGATCTACCTTCTAGAGATTAAGATATTCCTAAAGGAACTTGAATCTAATACCAATTGTTAGAAACAATGTTAATACTAAGAGGGGGATGAATTTGTATTAAGGCTAATTTTAATTTCTTTATGCCAATTTACTTTTCTTATTCAAACTTTGAAACCATCCATCTACTCAGTAGTAACACATAATATGGTAGAAATATGAAATCAACATACAATCGCACACCATGAGCATCATACACATGAGACACAAGGTTTTACGTGGAAACTCTTTCAGGAAAAAACAACCAAAGCATTTTGTTATTATTGATGTAAAATAAGAGCACCTACTCTACTACATCAATTTGTTTTGTGAGAAACCACTCACAAGAAGCACTAACTCACTTTGATTGTTTGTTATCACCCACTAGTAGGAAGCACCAACTCCCTCCTTTTGTAGACACTTATCCAGCTTACCAGAAGCACCATGTGAAGCACCAACTTCACGGATTTGTTGCAAGCACCAACTTGCAGGAGGAACCAACCCCGAAGCCTTCTCAATCACCCACTAGAGATGGAAGCACCAACTTCTTGTATGCAGGCTCCAAAACACACTCAAATAGGAACTGAATTATCTCTCTAATTGGCAGCCACTATGCTTGATATAAGCTTAGTTCTCTGCTGACTCTAATCACTCTGTAGAAACACATTGATATGCTTAACAACAGTCACTCATCATATTCCACATAGGTCTCTCTACACCTATGCTTGTTCTTCTCACTCTCTAGCAACACACTGATCTTGTCAACAGCAGTCACTCATCATAGCTCCTCCAAACACTTTAATTTTATTGGCTCTCTGCATGATTTGTAGTAACACGTTGTTTCACTCACAACACTCACCAGCTAAACCAGGACACATAATCATCTCTGCTCTCTTCTCTTTAATTACATATAGTCATCTCTCAACCTTCTTCATCTGCATAAGCACCTTTAGCCTTACTCACAGCAACACATCTTGTCTCGGGGTCACTTATCTTTGCATAAAAAATCTCGGCCATTCTCTATAAAATAGTCTCACTTAGCCTAAAACAAAAGCGCACACACACACAAATCTTTTCCACTTATCTCTCAAGAAAAAATGTTGCTTCCCCCACATTTCTCATCTAAGCTACTGGGTTTTGTTACTCTATTTCCCGCCAATCGATGCCACCACTCCTATCATGTATTCACACTGTGCGGGTGTACTCCAGCATGGCCTTTCCATTTTCTTGTTGCATCTGAAATGGTATATGCCAATCTGTTAATCATGAGAATTAGTACTTGACAGTTTCTCCATACTCAGAGATAATTCTCAGTCCACCTGCACACTCCAATGAGGCCTTGTCCTCTCTATGAACAACTCTCCTATCACTGAGGCTCTCCATGCTTATTCATGGTTTCACATAGCTTGGTTGTACTTCGGATGGCCTCTCTATGGACCATTTTCCTTGTTTCCTTGTCTTAGATTTTTCTACTGATCCATCTGACTCCATGAACCAACTCCGACGATCTTCATTTTTTCTTTGGTAGCCAACCCATTCATCCACGTAACTCATTTAGACATGCATAGGAGCATAGAGATGGCGTATCTCACCTCAAGGAAAACCAAACACTCTTTTATTAAAATCGTGATCCTTGCTGCCATGACCTAGCGATCTTTGACAATCGACATTAATCCTAAGGCTAACTCCTCTATTCCTTCATTCAATCTCGTAATTTCCGACCCATATGCCTTTAATTCTCTATACTGTCTTATTAGAGAAATTCCACATCATTGACCCACAGTGGTACAATGTTTTGATACTCCTTAGTCCCTTAGTGCTCAGATCCTTTGGCATTTTCTTTCTCATATGATTAGGCCAATGTTTGTCGATTTAATGCCATATCAAAGCCCCCTTTGAATCATAACTTCTGTGAAGTTTCAATTGCGCCTTAGCTCATTTTACTTAGCCCTCACCGCATTTCTCATCATAGGATCGAGCATTGTGACCTGTTGCTTAGCATTAAGGTGTTAAGCCTTTAGACTCCTACCGAGGGCCATTCTTCCTTTTTTAACTGACCTGCACCCTTGGTTTTCAGAATTCTCATGACCATGTGCTAGCCTAATATCAAAATCCCCCTTTATAGGAACGTTTCCAAACTCCAATTATTTTAGAGTTCTAATGTCTTCATCCTCCGATATGCAGACCTCTGATATGAAATCATCACTCCACGTGGAAACTCCTTAGTGGTGACATGTGTCACCTAGTTCTGGCCCATTAACGTACCCAGTAAGGTTGAATATGCATGCCACATGTCCTGTCGTACTACTACGTCATGTTGATGTCAGGTGCCATTGTACCTTATCAAAGCCAATCATATGTTGCCATGTGTCCTACTAGAAGAGAGAGAAGAGGACCCGTCAACCTTTGGTTGTGCACTGAAATCCTTTGTTAATATTCTTTGGCATTCCTCGGCACTTTTAATGGATATCGACACTACTGGACATCAGAGCTTTTTAAAATACCTCAATTAAGAAGTTCTGATACTCCGATATCCCGATCCTCAAATATTATGATATGCCATTATTCCAATGAATTGATATGCCAATATATGGGGTTTTGATATCGTCCAACCTCCAATACATCTTGCACTAATGTGCCAAACCTCTAATATTCTGACATCATGACGTCCTAGACTTCCGATATGCCTAAGCGTCGATATGATGACCTCTGATATTCCGATGAACCGAGATGTTGACCTCTGATATTCTGATGTGTTAATGTGTTGACCTCAGACATCTTGTTCTATGACATGATGATGTGCCAACCTTCGATATGTTGGACCTTCGATATTCCAATCTCTGATATGTCGATATTCCTTCCTTCCTAAGGCTTCAAGTCATTGAACTTCAGCAAACCATATCTTTTGATCCAGTAGTCCATTCTTGGACTTCCACATATTGTTGGAAAGCTCTTCCATAGCACTTTGCAATGGAGGTGGTCTGATGTAGCCTTTGAGTCCTTATGCTACTTGGAAGATGAATCCAAAATTATCTTTTCATTGACTCTTTGGACAACTGAAATCACAACCACCATGATGATCCTCTACATGAATCCTGCAGCTACCATGGAATTCCATCTAGTCCATTATTGTAATCATCATTTGATGGATATTCCACTAAGCCTATTGTTATGATGATTCTCTGCTATCATAGAAATCCTTCTGAGCCATGAAAAGCCATGGGATTCCTCTTGGGCCATGACTTCCAAAATCTACTTTGACAAGCATGCAAGCTAGTCTGGTCGACATCAATGCCAACACTCCTAACAACAATTAGGCAATGCCAACTGTCGAACATATCTCCCCACCATCACCGTTGACATCAATGCCAACACACTTGCAAATATCTTCACTAGGCCATTGGCCATCCAAACAATGCCAACTATCCAACACAGAATTTTACATCCTGTTATCACTAAGAAATGCAATTACATGTACATAAATGTTGTCCAAAAAATTTCATTGTCAAAAAATAGGTGTCAAATAGTTGTTGTCCTATGTTCGTTACTTAGGGATCATGTTTTAGAAAGTTATTGATGTAAATCATTTTCAAATACCGTTAGTCATCCTCCATCATGATTGTATAAGGCCTGTCTTATCTTGCTTATGTCACTGGCCCTTTTCGCATTTTCGCAGCGCCGTTTTATTGGCTGATTTGGCAACACAATGATGTTTTAGCTTTTTCACAGTGTGTCAGTAACCAGCCATTTCGTAGCGCATTTTGATAATTTATAACTATCTGCGCTACGAAATCGCGAATTCGGGAATTTTGCATCACTGATTCTTAAAATGTCATGTCTGGGGGGATGAGTCAGTGTGTCCGTCCGTTTATTGTCAGTTGGCGTCCTTTCCAAGCAATTGTGAGCCATCATTCCACCAATAGGTTCATAGCCACACACATAAAAATCATTCAAATGGTTTTATAATGCATGGCAGTGTTATGATGTCTGTTAGTGATGCATGAATTGACCCGTTTGTATGATAAGACTGTCAAATTGCAAAGGAGCCCGAGTTTCTTCTTTAAAGAACCTGATTGCAAGCGAGCCTGTGTTCCAAAATTTGAATTTGCTATTTGAAGTTGAAGCTGGTGGTGTCTCTCTGTGCGAAAGTTTCAAAGCGAAATGGAGAAGAAGGGGCATCGGTCTGGAAGATGTCAAAGAACAGAACCTGTGGGATTGGATCTTGCATTGAGAGATGAAGGTGTAAGACAAGCTTTTCAGGATGCTGGTTGCTGGACATTTTGTGAGAAGCTGCAGGGTGGGCATGCTGAGGTAACAAAAGCATTTGCCTTAAATTTTACAGGTTTAAGTTCTAAAGTGTCCATGTTAGAATTCCCAGTATCTCCAGAGGTTATTGCTAGGGTAACTGAAATTCCGAGAGGAGGGCAGGAGTGGTTCAAAAACTTTAAATTTGATATGAACCCCTGCAAGGAATTCTTGAAGGAACCTTACGTGAATGAAGATCTTACAAAGGCTGTGACAAGGAATTATGTAAAGGAACACTATGCGCTTCTCCTTACATGTATTCAAAAGTATTTAACATGTGAAGGGAGATATACTAAAGTTTACTCCTATCATTTTAAGCTGCTGCTGCATTTTACAGGCAAATCATCTATAGATATCCCATTCTACTTGTTTCGTAGCCTCAGCAAGATGTGTGATAAAATTCAGTTGAAGAAGCATAACTGTGAGACATCATTGTTTCATCATGGTTTAGTGAAACTGTTAGTGTTGGATGGTCTGCAGAAAATTGGTCGGGATTGGGATTCTTTTATTTTTATGGCCGGTTTTCAGAGTAAGACAGGCCTCACCCCATTGCCTGTTAGAGAAAGAGAAAAGTCAGAGGAATCTACTCTTGCTGAGCTTAGAAAGGAGATAAAAGGCAAGAAGAAGACCAAGACCCAATTGAAGGAATCAATGAAGCCATTAGTTATCAAAGAGCCACCTCAACCATCATCAAAGGAGAATATCAAGCATAAGAAAGATGCACCTGGGTCAAGTGGAGCTGAACATGTATCAAGAGTAAAAACCAGAAGTCAATTAAGCAAGGAGAAGGGCAAATCAGTAGTCGTTGAAGAAAGTCCAATATCGAAGGCTAGTTTAAATGATTTGCTTGAGGCTATTGATTTTGAACAAGCTAAATCAGTGCATATTGAGCCAATGCACATTGACTTAACTCAATCATCACCAGAGAGCACTAAAAAATCAAAGGCCTCGAAGTGGTTAAGGTTTGATGAACCTGGTAAAGAGTTTGTGTTCAGACCATGAAGGCCAGTTACAAGGAAACAAATTAAAGAAGCTAAGAAAGTGCACGAAGAGGAGGTAGCTGTTAAGTTGCCCAGAACAGAGAAAACTGAACAAATGTCCAAGACAGAAGAGGCAGAGAAAATAAAGAAAAAGCCTTTTACAAGAAAACAAGCAAGAGAAATGGAAAAACAATCCAGAACAGAGGAAGCAAAGGAAACAAAGGAAAAGATTCCAAATAAAAAAATCACCATTTCTCAAGAAGCAAAGACTACATCTTCAAAGGACCAGTGGGAGGCAACCGAAAAAGAAGTGGCTGAGATGGAGAGGGCCGTAGCTGAAATTGCAGCTATGGAAAAGGAGGTTGCAAAACTAAAAGCACAACTAAATAAATTAGCTGCCAAATGAAATCGCAGATTTTAAGTCAGGTGTTGTTCCAAAGTTTTGCTTAATTTTGCTTAAGTTCATTGTTTTTAAGGCATGTAAGCACGGCTATATAAAACCAAGGTAAAATAGGAGTTTTCAAACCGGTGGCAGAGCTGTTACAGTCACAGAGAATATTGAGACATTCACTAAAAACTGTGTTTTTGAAAAAAACAGCAGTTTCGTAGTAGGTGCTATTTTTTGAAGAAAATAAACAGTTTAATGGTGAAGTCAGCATATTTTGAAGAAAATGCCTAATGAACATCAAGGAGATCACATAAGGCTATCAGGGCCATTCAAATAATGACAAGTGTGCATCCTCCATAAAGGTAAAATATTTTGTCTTAAGCTATAGCTTTAATAAAGTTACTTTATTACCAGTGGTTAGGGTTTGGCTGAAGATGCATACGAGGATTTGGGTTTGTACACCTGTTCAATCAACAAGGCTTCCAGCAAATCTGGAAATATGGTGATGCTCATCAATTGTGGGATATTAAAGAACTGGGAACATATTGCTTAACTTTCGAAGGATGGTGGGAAACAAGGACCGAGAAAACAGGGGTTTTGTTCTTATGATCAATGAACCATCAGCACATTCAGCATCCAATGCTAATCTCATTTCTTGCATCCTTATCTCAGCTATCACGGCCAAAACTAAAGGAGACATCTATCGAAGATCTAGAAAGGAATCATGATACGAGGAGAATAAAATTAGAGTTTAAGTTTGATTAGGACTCTTTGTAATTACAGTTCAATGCTTAGTGGATTTAATGAGTCTGTTAAAATAGATAGGGGTAGTTAATGACAGTCATCGAGCTCCCCTCATGCTGGAGGAGGAGGCTCAAAGTAGTTAAGAATGTTTTTCTATATATAGTTGAAACTCTGATGTAATGGGGGTTGGATGTTTATGCAAAAAAAAAACAGAGTTTATATTGGCTAATGTAAAAGACTTTTTAAAGTAATAGAAAGACTACTTTTTCTTCTCAAGATTCATACTTTGTTCAAATGCTCAAGATGTATGTGGTTTTGTCTTATCCTTCATGTTTTACAGCTCTATAGGTATACAATCACTCTGAATTCACCTAGTGCTCAGACTTCCTGTGTATACTTATGAGTTGAGGTTCTTTGAGAAATTCCTTCATGTTTTACAACTCTATAGGTATACAATCACTCTGAATTCACCTAGTGCTCAGAGTTCCTGTGTATACTTATGAGTTGAGGTTCTTTGAGAAATGTTTTGAGTGTTTAAACATTACATGCCTTGACTTCCATGAATGAGTAGTTGATAGTTTACTGAAATGGTGCTTGACTCCATGAGCCCAATGGAAGAAATGTTATGTTGTATTTC
>APFE030177244.1:14796-41426 GCA_000404065.3 Pinus taeda
CAGTAGTTTATTTTGAGAGAGCCCTCTCAGGTTAGGGAGGCTAATCCTTAGCCAAGAGTCTGGTCTGAAATAGTTACATATAGTCTAACTGATTAGCAGCCATCAGTACTGATTTTGTGATAACACATCCCATAAACCAAATTGGTTGTTTGTCAGAGAAATAACATATTAGATTAATTTGCATGGACTCAACATATATATTTATAAACATTTAAATAGGTTCTTCCTATTATACCCTATTTACATAGATATGTATAGGCTAACTAATTTTTCTTAGATAAGAATGGAAGGAGAGAATATGTAGAGCCACAACTTCCATGACCACAAGTGCACTCATTCCTAAGAGGACAATTAATGCACCAATAACTTATAGGAGCATGGTGTGTCAATATAGAAGAAAAGAACTAATATATTTTTGGGTTATTGCACTCTAGTGCACATGGGTAATAGAGAAGAAAACATTTATGGTTTGATATAAATTGGATAATTATATTAATTTTCATCCATCCTAATCAATGCTTTCAAAGTGGAAAAGTAGAGGACTAAACTCAAATGAACATTTTTACTAATGAGACCGAGTTTGGTAAATTGGTGTCTGGAGCCTTTTGAAGGAAGTTTCAGGAATCAAATGTTATTTATTGGGATAAAACTTTGCTACTTAATTGTACACCTTTTTGTGTCATTCTACATAGATATACCTTTCCAATGGCACAAGAATCACATCATTCAAAGTTCGTATGCAAAATTTATGCCACTTGAAATTTGACTTTCCTATTTTGACAAACATGATTCAAGAAGATGCAATGTCAGATCCCATTATTCATGGAAGATGACGTAGCCATGTGATCATGATGAAGAATGCTCTATAAGAGTCAATCTTGTAACTCTAGTTAAGAGTTGAGAGAGTCAAACCTTAACACTAGTAGGCTATTGAGTTGTATTGTAATTGGGTCACTAATATGAAAAGGGGTTCCTCTATTGGAGTGCATTTTTCTCCTTAGATGAGAAGAGTATCCTGTTAGGGTCCTATAATAATATGATTCATAATTTTGAATTGGCTATGGTTAGTCTTGTAATGTTGTACATACTTTTTCTTTCTGCAAAATGTCTTCCCATATTAAAAATAAAAAATGTAAAGAGGGTAAGTCCTAAAAGAATAATCAAAGGAGTAGAAGAAAGACAAATATCAAAAAAGTATAAGATATGAACCCCACAAAAAGAGATAAGAATAGATCATGAAAGTGTGCAAATTCAAATGCCACTACTTTTTACTTTACTTTGTAAAATAAGATTGTGTGCAACTTGTCAAAAAATGCCACAATCCATGATGGTCAAATATTTTAATCTTGATTCATTCATGCTTTAAATTTCATGTTGATAGATAGAGAAGAAAGATCTAGCCAAATTGTTTAATCTTGGTAGATTAGTAGTCAGGTAGAGAATAATAATGATATCATCAATTTAATATGAGCCATTGGAAGCTATAAGGTTAGAATTAGACAGTTTACTTATCAAAGAAAAAGAAATAAAGGGTCAGCAAGCTCAAATGCACCCAATGAATGAAGAAAAAATGCTAGGGTAAATAAAGGGTAGGTAGAAGAAGTTTTACAAGTGCACAAGGTGGCTAAAGTCAAAAGCACTTTCATCATGCTTAATCCTATCTTTCATGTGCAGGAGGAATCGTCAAAGAAAAACAACACTCACTAAAGCTTATTTACTAATTTCCCCTCATTTCACTAGACCTCGTCATACTTAGTTTATTAATTTCCCCTCATTATCCCTTCATTATTTTTCATCCCCTTATGTTGCCCCCTTCTTGGTTCCAAAGCACCCCTTCCTTCTCCGTTTCCCCTTTTAAAAACCCTTTCCCTTCATTTTGACATTTTTTTCCCTTTGTTTCACACATTTCCCTAGACATTACCCTTTAAAAATCTTTCCCCCTTCCCAAAACTCCTTTCCCTAGTATGAAACCCATTCCCATCACAAATAATACATTCTTCCCTTATTAGTTTCCTTATTTCCCTTAAAAACCCACTAAACCCTTTATCCTAAGTTAATTCCTAAACTCCCGCTTTATGTATTTAGAGTCCCCCACGTTATAATTCGCTGACACCCTTTAGCTCACCAAACGTTAGTGTATCGTTAAAACCTCCACCATATAACCCATGGTCCCCACCCTTTATTAACCCATTGCTTATATTAAAATCATGTGATTACTTTTCAATTAATTACATTTCATTGTAATTAAACCCCAGGCCCCACCAACGACATCCCAACTCCATCCGTACAACTTCGCCGCGCAATAGCCCTCCAATCTCCCACCTCCAGATCCAACAATGCATATCAATATCGCGTAGTTTCATCATCTGACAGTTAAAGGTATAAAAGCACGCGAGATTCGTAGTTTTGGCTGAGCACTGTTTCGCTACGTGGCGGCACCAGGTTATATCACGTGCTCGTGAAAAATACTGCCCTCCACCCAAAAGCGGTGCGATATGGCACAAAACCGCCTCCCCGTGTAAAAAAAACTACCCATTGTTCATTTACCAATTCTCGCGCCAAAATGTAACTGTTTTTGGTTAAAAGGCCGAAAAAGCCCCCTTTTACTCTCTTCACTCATTTTCGCTACAAAAACCTATGTTAACCAATTCTGAAACCTTCAACCTCTGCGCAACGATTTTAACCACCTTTTGCAACCAGAAGATGCTCTAGACACCAAATTGAAGTAGAAAATAGACAATTGAAGCTTCAGAAACCTCTGCTACTACCACAAAACCCTGTCTGCACACCAAATCGTCATTTTACAAGTATTGTTGAAAGAACCAAAATGGCCCTGTAATTTAAGCTATAAACAGTAATTATCAAAAGGTTAATTAATTAAATTAATTAAAGAACCTTGCTAGACTGAAGAAATCCTTACTGTGCATCCAAAATCCCTTTTCTACAGACAATAATTACCCTCCCTACTGTTCCAAAGCTTCTGGCCTTACTCCTAAAGCCAGAGAAAAGTAATTTAGTTGAATAGCCCACATTATGGCTTCCCAAAGCACTCTGGATGTAAGAACCCTACAAACCCCTCACCTGGATATTGACCACCTCCCATTAGTCGACAAAGGTTTTCAAATTAAGGACATTGTTTCCCCTAGCCATCCACTGAAACTCCATTACTAGAGTAAAGATAGATTCCTCAACCAGAATGATGATATTCACCTATGGGAATCAAATTTTCCCAAATACTTGTTCCCACAGGTACACCTATTCCTAGAAATCATCCACTTATGCCAAGCTTGCTATGTCCCAAGTTAAAGAGCCATAGTCTCTCCTAACCAACAGATTTTATTCACCATTACTGCAGAGTCAATAAATCAAATGTTGCAGATCTAGCCAAGCCCAAATGAGATCCCACTTTTCATTAAAGCCTTACTTTATCTCTACACAAAGTTAGACCTTCCCAGGAAAGCTTAAATCTTTCAAACTTTCATCATAGAAGAGTCTCATACTCCTATAGATAGTCCTCCATATGCTGCCACCATTTTCTCTGAGAGAGACAGACAGATTATAACCATGCTCTCTTGTATTCTAGGATACACCACTGATCAGCATCTGGATGAGGTTATACTTTATTTCCTTTCTAGTTTTTTCCTAGGCAATCCTCCAGCTACAGTTTACAACTTTGCTCAGTTCTTGGTAGACAAAATCCTTGAACAATTTATCAGATTGCCAAATGAGAGAGTATTCAAATACTCATCAGTATTGTTTCACATGTTCCTATATTTTTAGTCAGACAAGTTTCCAGTCAGCATCCAAAAGTTAGACAGATATGTCATCTTTTGGACACCATTGATCTAAATATATTTCATTGTTTTTAGTTATAAAGAGTTCATTGATTCATTTGTTCATCCAGTTGTAAACATGTTAACCAGTAGCTATCAACCCATGATCAATGAGGAGATTAAAAGAGTTTTACAGTTGTCTAAAAATAGTAGAGTGAGAGACTGGTATCTATACCAGGACCATACAGAAATTAGGATATATGGATGCCAGCTCACTCCCTACAAGCTGCCCAAATACCTCCCCATGAGGATATTTGCATTAGAGTATTTTAGGAAGACCATAAACTCAGATGAGGTCAATTTTTCGTAAACTAGGAAGAAAACTCAATTCAAGATCAAAAACCAATTGGGCCCTTTTATTTGTAATAATAGGGATGTTGGACAAGAAGCAGAGAAAATCTTACAGCAAATGAACTTCAATAGCAGTTTTATGTGGCAGTGTGACCCTAATGGAGTCATAAACAAGTTAAGACTCAAGTTCAAATTAAGTCCTTTCATACATGAGCCTAGGTCAGATATTGAAAGATATGCCAACCAGTCAGAGTGGTTGGAAAACACTTTGATAGATGTGGAAAATACCTTGATAGATGTGGATAAGAAAATAGATAATAGTTCCTTTCTAGAGGTTCCAACCCTACAAGAACAGATGGGTATTAGTCCCATTCTATAGACTCCAGCCATGCAGGACAGAAATGTAAAAAGAACCAGGGAGGAAGGTTCTAGCTCTAGGATGGATACTACAGATGACAGGTTTGAAATCAGTTACAGGAAGAAGCCCAATCTTAATCCTGTAACTGAGCAAGAGGACACCATTGAGACAGTTGAAATCACTGATACTGACACAATGGTTGGAAAGAGTAAAGGTCCAGCAGTTTTAGATTAAACTCATAAACCTTCCACCTCAAATACTCAAATAATTGAAAAATAGCTTAGTATTGAAGTCTCTTCATCTAACAAACTAGTGGATAAAGAGAAAGATATAAAAGAGAAGTACAAAGAAATCAAGTTGAGGAATGAGGCATTAAAGGATGAAACATATGCCTAGTACTTGAAATAGACACCTGCCAATCAGAATAGATTAATGTCAGCCTTTGACATTAAAACTAGTAAAATGAAAATGACCTTTATGTAGCCTACAGTCCAGAAGCCTAGATCGTTAGCAGACTACAGGAAGACAAAGTTTGAAGTTTTCGCCAGGGATGTTCACCCTATTGATCAAATTCAATTCCATAAGCAGGCAGGTGAAATGATTTACTCCATAATGACTAACAAAACAATCACTGTGCAGAAACTTCAAAGCTCTCTGGACAACATCACAACACAGTTTTAACTAGAAAAGGCATCCTCACAGGCCAAGGATAATAGAATCAAGTCACTCGAAGACTTGGTAATTGAAATTGGATATAATCCAAATGATATCAAGGCTACAAAAAAACTAATAAAGAAGAAAATGAGGATATTTCTACTTTAAAGAAACAACTAAAGTTGCCTCCTTCAGAACATCCACAGACCAAGGAGGTCCTAGAGAGCCAAACCTAGCAAGAGGAAATGATGGATATCATTCTTCAATTAAATGCTCAAATGAAAGAGATGGAGAATGAATTAGATAGTTTAATACATCTAAAATAGGCCAGCATTGAGACAACCACCACCGTTGTTATTCGTACAGTTACTACAACAATTCCTTCAACTTTGGTAGCTTCATTGGTCCCAACAGCTCCACTAGCTACAACACTTCCAACTACAACAACAAATACATCAGCCATAGGTTCAACAACAGTAGCATCTCATCCAAGTGATGAGGCAAGTAAACTGGTCAAAGTCATGGGGGACATGTCCATTCAAACCACTGAAATAAATAGACTTAAAGAATAGATAAGAAGTCTAGAGGATGAGAAGGAACTAGCTCAGATTATGCATAAAAATGAAGTACATAAGTCAAACAAGTTGATTGAGAGGATAAATAACTTGGAAAAAGAATTAACATTGAAGGAGTCGCTTGCCCAAGCAAAAGAACAGCTATGGACCAATATCATTGACTCTATCAATGATATTTGGCCATATATACAAGTTATCTTTGAACAAAATGATTTAGTAAAAGAGGCTACTGAAGTGATTCAAAGAGTTAAGGTTGAACTTGGAAATATGCCAGAACAAGCCTCGAGAATAATCAAATTCCTTAACTCAAAGAATAAATGAGTTGCGGGAGCTTCACATAGCTGACAGGACTGGCACTTTACTAGAGGTGAAGAAAGTACTCACAAAGAGTAACTTGATGATGCAGCTTCAGGAAAAATGCCAAACCATGGAACTAGATATAGGTAGGTTCATGGTCAACTTTTATGCTTTGAGGAAGAAAGATTTGCCAAATCCATTGGTAATAAATGATAGGTTAATGCCACATGAAGACTATAATAGGAAAATCAGACAAGTGGCAAGAGAGCAAGCCAATAGTTCCAATATGAAAGGGATGCCTACAGGAAAGGTACTTTACCAGACTTTTGAGAACCCCTTTTACCTCCAGAATGAGGTAAAACACCTTTTTGTAAACAAGCCCACCTTTGCAAAATACAGAGAAGCTGATGAAGTCTAAAGAAGGATGGTAAATATTAAATTACCAGATACAGAGACTTGGGAAAAATTAAATGATTTACTGTGAAAATGCAAGGTAAATATTGGATACAGGACAGTAAAAGAAAAGTAGCAGGTCATCTAAGTCAAAGAGTATCAGTCAAAAGGGCAAAGTAAAAAGACAACCAACATAAAGCAACAACAAAGGAGAAAAAGAAACAAAAGATCTTATAGGAGAGCCAAATAAATAGGGATAGCTTGCAACAGTTACGTATCTGTCTCTATCTTCTTGCATGAATATATTTCTTTTTCCTTGAATAATTCCCAAAACAGTTTGGGATATTTTGTAATATGTTTTTGTATAAATACCTCATAATTCAAAGTATAGAGGGTGGATTAATTAACATTTCTATAGTTGTATTAATCTGAAACCTAAGGGTTCATTGTACCATTTTTTCAAGTCAACAAATTGGACTGAGTAGTAAAGGCATTGCATTACAGGATTCATGTGTTGGGCCACTTCAGCGAAGTGTTTTCTATTTCTCAAATTTTTATCTTTTTAAGTGTTTCACATACTTGCATGTTATCTAAATTGAATGAAATGACTGGAATATTATTATAGAATTTGTTTAAGTACACTTTGTCCTGAACAATTATTCATTTTAGTGTTTTCTTCTGATATCGAACCTTTGATACCAACTGTCACACCCCTACACTGGCGGTACTCTTCCAACCGCACTATAGGAGGTGCAGCACCACCTACCACTTTCTTTTTAACAATACTTGCAATCGTGGACTATGCCTACTTTCTATACTCATATTATTTTTCAACTTTCCTAAGTATACTTTCATTAACACAGTGGAAACATTCTTACATCATTCATCATTATTATCTTTTACACATAAATGCAAAACGGATAATAAACCAGGAGGGGCAACTCCCTGAAATATGAGTCTACCCGATAATATCAATACTTCACAAATATTCAGTTTTACAATCTTTGCAGGAAACCCTAATTTTTCTTGGTAGAATATCTGCTAAATCATGCAAGTTGCCCTGCACCGTTCACAATGCCTGAACCACCATTCGAAGTGCCCAAGGATACTTCTACCCGTCGCACCTCATTCACCATCACACTGTTCAGCGTGTCATTTACCCTCGACTCATTCAGTCGAATGCCTTCAACTTGTTCAAGAAAATGCCCTCGCACGCCCTCGCTCGTTCGGTTGTTCAGCCAGGCGCCCTCGCATGCCCTCGCCTGTTCACTCATTTGACCCGATGCCCTCGCCGGTTCACTCGTTCGGCCCGATGCCCTCTCACGCCCTCGCCCATTCACTCATTTGGCCAGGTGCCCTCACTTGAACGACTTCCCCCGAGTGTTCACCCGTTCGATCATTCGGCCCGACACCCTCGTGCGCCCTTGCCCAAACGCCTTCGCACGACCTCACCCGGTCGTTCACACAAACGCCCTCCGATGCCCTCGCCTGATCATTCGGCTCAACGTCCTCGCACGGTCGTTCGGCCCAATTCCCTCCCACGCCTTCGCACGATCTTTTGACCCGACGCCCTCGCACACCTTCGCACGACTTGCGGCTCCATTTTCTGCGTTTGCCCCGGCTCAGTGTTTCCGCCCAAGAGTCTGCCTACACCTCCACCCTAACTCCAAAACTCTCCAACTTCACACTTCACCTCTGCAGCTTATATGCTTTTTGATTCCTTGATATCGATGATGAATGGCGCCACCATCACCACATTCTTATACACCTCTCTGCCATGGTTCACCATGTCAACCTGCCGAGTCGACCACCCCTTCGGCCCATCATTCTAACATTCCACATGCCGGCTCGTTGGTTGGGCGCCCCCACCTAGGACCGCCTCACCTAATAAACCAATCACCCAACAATTAGCCAATTTTCCATTCGCCTCCCGTTTTCTCCACACAGTCGTTCGTTTCGCTTTGCTTGCCTGTGCTCCTCCGTCGTGCGCCCATGCCAACTCCCGTCGACCCATCGGTTAAACCTGCCTGCCCAGCACGCCCGACTTGTGGGCTTGACACTTTTGGTCTTTCTGCTCTCAAAAGCCAATGGTGACTCATTTCATTATCTCTATACTAATAATGGATGATGCTCCTTTAAATATAACTATACCGTATATGGTCCGGATCGATCCTCCACCTTTGTTTTTTGTGGTATTTGATATAGCAGGTCTGTTGAGCCAATCACTTGGCATAGAAGGTCTGCTGCTATCGCTCAGTCTCAATGCATGGTGCTTGAAGGCAAAGAAAACCCATTGGATTCTGGGTGACTCTCGCATCCTTGGAGCTGTCAGTCTCTAGTTGGTTGGATTGTTCTACCGACAAAGTGCGGAAGGGTTCATTATTGATTACGATATCATGTTGTTGAATCGCGGTGGAAGGGTAGTCATGTGCATCTTCTTTGGAATCTTGTTGTCCTACATCACCCGCTCGCACAACAGGAACATGTTGAGTGACATGTTAGCCTTGTCTATTAGCGCCACTGTTGTGCTTATTCACCTCTCTTATGATATTTATATGCTATACCCGTTATCTTATAGCAGTGCCACATTTAGTTATAAATCATGGATGTTGATATCGAATATAATAATGTTCGCTTCAATCGTGCTCCTCATCCTTCTTCTAGGTTGTGTCGTTTTGGCTAGCAAGAGCATTTAGGAGTTGGTGACTCGAATAATTCCCATGCTCTTATTCCAGATGGGGTACCGAAACCCCCCATCAATGGTTCTTTGGGAAGTAGTTGAAGAGTACGCAGTGTGGTCATGGATCACGGAACGGACCCACCAGCCTCAGTACATCATCACTTGATCGGTTCTGAGCTCTTCCATCAGTTTCCTCGTCACTGTTGTGTTGCAGTTTCTGTAGTGGAATTACAGAGGAACCGCTACAATCTCCAGAGCGACTACAAAATCCAAAGCGATGGATTGGACTGGTTAAGGGTCATGGAAATCACCCTACAATGGATTTTCATTTTATTGGGTTGGACAATCGTCTGCTGTAGATGGCTCATGGTTGTTGTCTACTTTCCAAGAGTTATAGGTATGAAGGGTTTAGGTCTTCGGGCATATTTTCGTGTAGAGGATTTCTGGAAAACAGCTATCATGGAGATACAAGAAGATCTCATGGGACTGGATAGAGAATCAGTCAAGAAGTTTAGCTATGTGAGGAGATTTCTGTTTATGTTGTTTAATAAACTCTAGTTGTACAAGCTCTTGCCCACCTTACTTCCTCTACAGATATTTTTAGTGCTTTTGAGCAAAACTTGTTGGTTGATTTCAGAGATTCTTTTCTCTAATTACTACATGAGGAGGCTTCTCACGGGTCGGGCTGGTCATGTTGAGTTTTCAGCGGTCTATAATCTGCACAATCTACATGACAGCGATGGAGCTACAAGGCCAGGAAATCTTGTTGATTTCTTGAAATACTCAGACGTTCTGATGCACATGCCCTAGGAGAATCCTGCAGGAGTATGGATAGCCAATCAAAAATCTATCCAAGAGATAATGTCACGGTTTAAAGAAGGGGAAGAAGATGGAAAAGATTGCAAAGCACTAATTTCATTGCTGGTAAAAACAGCGAGAGGGAACTTGAGTTCTACGGATTCATTTGTAGTGTCTTGCAGAAGAAACCTAGGGGATTTGAACATGTGTAAAAGCTCTTCAAAGATGATTTTGGTTTCTCTTCTAACCATTGTCATCCAACTCTCTACATTCTAACAAGATTCTGGTGGGTCTTTTGTCGGTCCTCCCACCGATACCATGAATCACTGTCTACAGGCCTGTTGTGAAGCATGGAAAATCATGGAGCTGGTGGAAAGTTCGGATCCTGAAGCCGTAATAGTGAATAAACAAGCCGAAAAACTACTCCACGATATGAAAGAATCCTACAATTGGTTGGGCCTGGCTCTTCCCATTCACAACTTTGAAGCTAGAACTATCGAAGCAACCAAAAGAGCCCCCCAGGACCTCGCAAACATAGGAAAGAAAACAACAAATACTGGTTATGAATCCAAGAATTGGAAGATAGTAATTGTAGGAAATAGTTTGTACAAGCTGTGTGAAAGGATGAAAGATCATTCGGCTAACGTGGAGGAAGTATTGGATGGAGTACAAAATTCGTTGGCCGATGTAATTAGGAGTTGTATGTTTAAATGGGAGAGATAATCGTCGACGGGTGCAAGTTATGGGCAAAGGAATTCATGGAGGAGAAACTGTGGGATGCGTTTTACGAAGTGGGAAGGGCCAAGGGAATAACTCAACAGTTGCAACCAAGGATAAAACTTGGAAGGAAACTTGACATGCTACACTCGTTTTAACTTGCCCAGGTTGAGATGATAACTCTTTCTTTTTTCACAATTTGTATTCAAAACTATGAGAGATAAAAATGTAAACCACTGAGTTTAAGTGTTCTTTTCTTTGGATAGATCTAGATTTAAAATGAATATATGTTGATTATGATGGTTAACATTATACGTTAATTTTTTTATTAATTAGTAATTGTTCTAAAGGTGTAAATATATATATAAAGACTAAAAGATTTTAAAAGATCATCTTGAAAAACTAAATCACTAAATATAATATAATAACTATTAGACCAAATATTATTTGAAAAAAAATTGAGAAAATTCTATGAGAAACTTTCTATTTTAGTTGTTGCTTACTTATTGATGAAACATTTTTGGTTACAATATTTGGTTATGCCTAGAGTAACATGATTGATGGAAAATTAGTTAGATAAATAGGTAAATGGCCACACAATTTATACAATTCCTTATTTAATTATTGGTGTATTGAAAAATCCCATGTTGAGAAGTGCAAATTGTGAAGACAAAATGGATTAGTTTTTACACTCTACTTAATTAGTAAATGTACAACAATTTTAACAATTTTAGTAAATATAGCCCTTGGATGAACTGCTATCCCTATTTAACATGCAACCTTGATCTGGTTCTTCAACTCGTCCTGAGGATGAACCACACTTGTTGGTTTGAAACGCGTCAGCAATATGAATTTGGATGTGATTTTCGCTGAAGACTCTTCTCATAAAATTTTAACAATAATACATTAAACTAACTTTTTAGATAAAAAAAAAATATATGCGATGAATATGCTTATATGACAATCATATTAGAATTTTTCATATTTAAATATAAAGATTTAGAATAAATTTATATTTATAATAAATATAAATGTTATTATATTTTTACTATTGAAACAATAATATACACTTCAGGTAATATAATTATGGTTTAAATTCTAATTACATAGATGGGCTAAGCGTTGTTGATTTAGATGCATTACTTTTTTTCTTAATATTTAATATAATTAAATATTAGAATTTTTATATTTAATTATATAATGACTTGAAAAAGCAACCCAGCCCCTCTCTTGTAATATTCTTTAGGGATATATTCAGTTGAGAATTTTCTCTCATATAAATATAAATGTTTGATGTTGAATTACACATTTTGACCATGTGATGTAGGAGGAGAGGAGGTAAACCAGACATTTAGTTGGTAATATCTCCCAAGGGCACAAAGGAAATCCTTAAGTTGGTTGGTCTACATAATCATTTTAAAGAGGCATCTAATGCTCTTCAAGCCTATATCCATTGCAAAAACGTGTACTTTTCTACAAGCACAAAACCTAAAGGGAGATACGAAGAAAACACAACTATGTGATTCAAAGAAAACAAATGAGCAATATGCTTCCAAGAAGAAAAGAGGTGGCAAGGGTAAGGCAATGAAAATGTCACCACTATGCATCAGTGCAAGGATCCAAGTAACCTTTGCAACCATTATAACCATAGACACTAACACCAAAGAAAAAAACTTGGAAGCACCTCCCACATTGAATACAAGTAATTGTAAATGGATCCTAAGAAGAAGATCATGCTAGGTATGGATTCAAGAAACCAAAAGAGAGGAAATCAAATGTAGACAAAAATATTGAGGAGATCAAATGTAGACAAAAAGATTATTTGTAAAACAATGGAAAGAAAGGTGAACATGAGTAGCCTCCACCAAAGAAAAGAGAAGGAGATGACCAATTCTTTCATATCAAGATATAGGTTAGGAGGACAAAGGTGGATGCTCCCTTCAACTTCAATTTACAAGCCAACCTCATATTTACTATGTTTCCACTTTAGTTGCATATGCCTTTAATTACATTTCTACTATTACCTTTTTAGTTAACAAATTTACCACAGTAACACTTACAAAAACTACTACTTCAACATCAAAAGCATGGGAATTTTTCATATTGTACCATGTAAGAAGGTTCATCCTAGCAAGGAAAACACCTTTGAGCATTTGTTGTCTCAAACTGAGTCATTGCCATTTTCGTTTTCTCACCATTGATCACATATGCACTGAAGCGTGCAAGTCAGCAAGTCAATTCAAATACTTTTGGTTAGAATTTTGTAGCATCCATAGCCTAACGTGAAACTATAATCCATTTCAATAGGAGCTCGTATCTAAATAAATTTAAATTTAATTTTCTACACAATAAAAATCTCTCAGCATTGGACTTTACCCTTCCAAAAAACTAAATTTTGGAAAAAAGAAAAAACTAAAAATATGAAGAAAAATGAAACAACACATGTACCTTCGATAAAATACCTTCATCTGATAATTTAGTGATCTGAAATTGATCTAAGACAAACAATTAAGGTATTACAAACTCATGTGCATGGATGTGCCTATGTTATTTTGTGCAATGGATCGATAAGATTGCGAAATACACAGGCACTGAAGCAGTTAGGGAAAACATAACAGGCAAGCATATAAACACAACAAGTTTAATAAGGAGTTCACCCAATACTCCTGGGCTACGTCTCCTGGTCCAGCCTTCAGTGGTGGCCTCTCTATTATGTTTTCAAAGCAGATTTTTTACAACAGTGAGCTCAATTTGAGTCTCACACAGCAGACATAAATCAGCAAGACTGTACTTGGATCCCCCAAGTCTCTGGAGTACACAGAGTCTCCTTACTGAAACTCGACCTCTATTGGTCACAATAGTATGAGCCCAATTTGAGACTCATACATGACAGGCATATACAGAGGAGTTTTCTTGAACCTCTCAAGCCTTCTTCGAAGTACACAGACTCTCTGACTCTCTCTGGCTTTGTCTGGCTCGATGCTACCTTTGCTTCTATAGGTCAGCTCGACTTCTTTTCTCTGCTCTTAGATTTTCGCTTCTAACTTACTTATTGCTTTACTTCTTCCTCGCTTCTTGCTTCTCTCTCTATCAGTTCGTGGCTTTAAAGCCAATCTGCTTTCTGAGTGTTTGTTTCCGCTTCCCGACTTTCTGGTTCCCCTGCCTCTATCCGTTTGAATCCCTCTATTCTACGTAATCATCACTGTATAAAGTCTCACAGGGAGGTGGCCACCTATTTCATAATGAACTGAGTGTCAGTTCCCTTGGACGTATTTGAAATGACTATTTTTACCATTAACTCCAAGAATGCCCACGAAGCACGATCTTCTGCCAACGCATCGTCCACGTCAGACATCAAATCCTATACAATTCTGTCTGTTTACCCCGTAGAATCCAAACATCCATCGGATTGCGTCTCCGCCATCGATCTGGAGCCTCCAGATCCTACGGTCATCATCCATATTGGGCGGGTAAGTAACATGACGTTTACTCGTCTGATGTGAGTAGTTTTCTCTCTCTTCCACCGGACGCATGGTACCCATTGTGTGGCATCGGGCAGGACTTAGTTGAAACCGCTTACCACTCAAAGCCCTTTCGATATTCTGCTAGTTTTTGTGGGACCCAGCTTCTGATGGAATCGGCGCGATATCCGTTGCATTTTATGACTTTTCGAGTACGGGCGCTTGGGGATTTTCCTTCTTTAAGGGGTTTTCCCTGCGATATGCAATTAGCGACTTGTCGCTAATCACATATCAGAAACTACCCCCGTTTCTTGAATTGACCTCTGGCTTGGCCAATTTGTGCCAGCACGAGTTACCATGGGTCGACGATCTGCGCGCTTGACCAAGGGTCCTCGTTGCTTCGCGCTAATCACAAATTGCCACTATTACGAGGATATCTCTGATAGCTTTGATCTTTATAAGACTTTAAAACTTTAGCATGATTTTGAGTTCATGAAAACTTAGAGAGTGTTCTAGGATCCAATTCGGATCACGGCCTTCCCACTGAAAAAGCTTTTGGACCACCAAAAGTTGGTTTTGATGCATCAATCAAATGAGGGTATAGGTTCCTCACTTTCCCAATTTCTATCCATTTTGCACTGCTTGGTTTTGAACCTTTGAGCCCAATCCTAAGGTACTCAACATCCCCTCTACACGTAGTTCTCACCTTCCTGTCCAGAACTGTATCTTCCTACAACTCATTGAGATATTCAGGCAACAGATCATCAATAGAAGGAAATTGACTCTGCTCTTCTTGATCTTCAATCAATGAAGGTTCAAATAGTCTCAAGCTTTCTGCATTAACAACTGAGTAGATGTGCATGTAAGCTAGTAAATCAAGGAGAAAAGCATTCTCACCAATTTTTTCAAGTATCTTGAAAGGTCCATACCTTATTGGCTTCAGCTTCTTACCTTCACCTTGCATTCTGTCTTTCCTGATATACAACCAGACTTGATCACCAACTTGAAAACTATGCTCAATCTGATGCTTATCATGCCTTACCTTGTACTTGGCTTGGCTCTTTTCCAGCTGTTCCTGTACTGCCTGGTGAATCTTTTGGATTTGTTCAATGAACTTGGTTGCCTTATTCACATCACTGTGTCCATCAATTGTTATGTCTTTACCAAAGACAAAATCCAAGGGAGACCTGGATATAAAACCAAAACAGGTCTCAAAAGGAGATCTCTGTGTAGAAGAATTTTTAGCTCGGTTGTAAGCATGTTGCACGTAACATAAATGTTCATCCCAAAGCTTAGGATGCTTGCTTCAATAGCCTCTGAGCAACTAGATCACTGTCCTGTTGACCACTTCTGTTTGGCCATCTGTTTGCGGATGGAAAGTTGTGCTCGTCTTCAGTCTGGTGTCCATCAATTCCCACAGACTCGACCAAAATTTCCCAACAAATCAGGAATCTCGATCAAATACAATGGAAGTGGGTAATCCAAAATGAACCCATACATGCTAAAAGAACAACTTTGCAGTTTGTTCAACAGTAATCTGTTTTTTACAAGGTATCAAAATACACATTTTGCTGAACCTATCCACAACAACATATAAATAGTCATGACATTTCCTAGATTTAGGTAGTCCCCCAACAAAATCCATGGAAACGCTTTCCCAAGGGTGAGAAGGAACTAGTAGTGGAGTGTACAAGCCTAGTTTTCTATTGTTGGGCTTGCTTTTAGCACACATGGTACACCCTCTTACATATCTAGAAACGGTTTCGTTCATTTTTGGCCAATAACAAAATCTTTGCAATTGTGCAACTGTTTTACTTACACCATAGTGAACTGATATTAGAGGTGTGTGCTTCTCGAATTATCTTTACTCTTTAAGTTTGTGGAATGCATAACTTTCCAAAATGATACAAGAGTTTGTCCTTAACATGATAATCCAATTCTTCTACTTGTTTGCCATGACTTAAAGTTACATATACATCTTTAAAATCTATATCTTGAGCATACTGTTCAATGTAGCTTTCATGCAATACTGAACTATGCTTAAGTATAGTAGATGCACTTATGATTGGTCTAGACAACATATCTACAACTTTATTGTGTATGTCCTTTTTATATCTAATGACAAGATGAAACTGTAGTAGAAAACCCATCCACCTATAGTGTCTTGATTGTTGCAACTTAGTTTGTGAGTGTAAATATTGAAGTGGTTGATGATTAGTATGTATAATTATCTCCTTGCGCATTAAATAATGTTTCCACTTTTTCACACTATGTACTAATGCACACAATTCTTTATCATATGTGGGATAATTAACTACTGCAGAATTAAATGTCTCAGAATGATAACATATGGGTTTACCGTGTTGCATCAACACTGCTCCCATGGCATAGTCACTGGCATCCGTTTCAATCTCAAATGGTCTTTGAAGATCAAGCAGTGTTAGTACTGTTGTTGTACTAATATTTTCTTTTAGGGTGTTGAAGGCTTTCCGTTGTTTGCCTCCCCACTGAAACACCTTGTTCAATCCTGTTAAAGCATGTAAGGGAGTTGCAATCAAGGAAAAGTTAGAAATAAACTTTTTCCAATATTGTGTTGCTCCTAGGAAGCTTCTAACTTCTGTTGCAGATTTGGGTCTAGGCCAGTTTACAATGACTTCAACCTTAGAGGGATCTATCTTCAATTCACCACCCCTACAATATGACCCAAATAATTCAAATATGTTTTGCTAAATTCACATTTTGATAACTTAACATAAAGATTTTCTCTTTTCAAAACATCTAGAGTCTGCTTTACATGCTTCAAATGTTCTTCCCATGTTTTACTAAATATAAGAATGTCATCTAAATATACAATGACAAACTCATCAATAAAAGGTCTGAGTACATCGTTCATTACTCTCATGAAAGTAGCAGGAGCATTAGCCAAGCCAAAAGGCATAACTAACCACTCATACAATCCTTGCTTTCTTTTGAAAGCACTCTTCCATGTATCTTGCTCTACAACTCTGACCTGATGATATCCACTATGCAAGTCTAACTTGGAAAAGTAAACAACTTCTTTCAACTGATCTAATAGATCATCTATGCGAGGAAGGGGACAACGATTTTTTATCGTTATCTTATTCAGTGCTTGGTAATCAATGCATGTTCTCCATAAGCCATATTTCTTTCTCACCAAGACAATTGGAGACCCACATGGTGATGTGCTAGGTCTTATGAACCCTTTCTCGAGCAACTCTTGTACCTTCTTCTTGATTTCTGCATTCTCTAAAGCGGACAACTTTTTATACCTGTGGCTGTGATCGTTGTTTCATCCCCTGAGTCTGACCCCAAATCTTTCTGAATAGCTGCAACAGTCTTCTTCTTTTTGCCATCGTACTTCTTGGGCCTCAACTCCAGATGTAGAATCCAGCAGTGTTCAACATCATGCCCATCCTTCTTGCAGTGAGTGCATGAAGGCTTGGTATTTTGTAAGCATTTGTCTTCCTCTCTTTCCATTTCTGTTTTCTCTTTTCCTTGTTCTTTCTTGTAGTGGGTTTTGATGATCCCCCAACTTCTGGGTTCACCTTCTTGCCTCTAGCCTCTAGATGGGTAGCTTGAATAGATACCTCGTCTACGCTAGTAGGATTAAACATGAGAATGGTGTGGTTTAAATAGTTGTGTAGACCACCTATATACCTCAACAGAGTTTCAGGTGAGTTTAAAGAAATTCCTAGAATCAAAGCTCCTTTTCTAAATTCTTGGGTGTAGCCTTGTACACTTTGCCCTTTTAATTGTCGAAGAGTTTGCCAAATCATCATGGCTTGTTGCATATAAGCTAGTGGATAAAAGTGTTTTTTAACTGCAGAAACAAATTTACTCCAGACAGAAAGAATTTTACCATGCTTCTTCATGTCAGCTTATGTCTTGCCTTCCCACCATACCAAGGCAATGCCTCCAAGGCATAGGCTGGCGAGTTGAATCTTACTTTTGTCTGAATCGATGCTCTGCACTCTGAAATACACATCAATCTGTCTAATCCAATTATCTAGCTTCTTTGCATTCAACTCTCCATCATATATTGGTAAGTCAAATTTAACATCTAATTTAATCAAAGGTGTTTTCTTTTTATTTTCAGGGTTGTTAGGAGGTGTGGGAAACTTTTCTTCCTTTCCTTTTCCTTTAGAATGGTCATGGAGGAGAGATTCTTCTACTCCTTTATATTGTTTGGAGTTTGATGAATCTTCATGTCTACCTTTCTTAAATTCTCTATACATTTCCTCTACCATGGCTCTCATGGTCATGAAACTATCCATGAACTGGGAGTCTAATTCCAAAGGACTTTCTTCTACCATTTTCCTCTTAGGATAGACTCTTCCAATTTTTGGGTTAGCTTCAACCAATTCTCCTTCTCCTAATTTGAGCTTTGTCCTAGTTAACATTAAACAACAAAATTCTAGCACAAGCTTGTCTAACCTTAGTAACCTAGAGCTCTGATACCACTTGATCTGAAATTGATCTAAGACAAACAACTAAGGTATTACAGACTCATGTGCATGGATGTGCCTATGTTATTTTGTGCAACAGATCGATAATATTGCAAAATACACAGGCATTGAAGCATTTAGGGAAAACATAACAGGCAAGCATATAAACACAACAAGTTTAATAAGGAGTTCACCCAATACTCCTAGGCTACGTCTCCCGATCCAGCCTTCAGTGGTGGCCTCTCTATTATGTTTTCAAAGCAGATTTTTTACAAGAGTGAGCTCAATTTGAGTCTCACACAGCAGACATAAATCAGCAAGACTGTACTTGGATCCCCCAAGTCTCTGGAGTACACAGAGTCTCCTTACTGAAACTCGACCTCTATTGGTCACAATAGTATGAGCCCAATCTAAGACTCATACATGACAGGCATATATAGAAGAGTTCGCTTGAACCTCTCAAGCCTTCTCTGAAGTACACAGACTCTCTGACTCTCTCTGGCTCTGTTTGGCTCGATGTTGCCTTTGCTTCTGCAGGTCAGCTCGGCTTCTTCTCTCTACTATTAGCTTTCCGCTTCTAACTTACTTACTGCTTTACTTCTTCCTCACTACTTTCTTCTCTCTCTTTCAGTCCGTGGCTTTAAAGCCAATCTGCTTTCTGACTGTTCGTTTCTACTTCCCTTCTTTCTAGTTCCCCTGCCTCTGTTCATTTGAATCCCTCTGTTCTGTGTAATCGTCATTGTATAAAGCCTCACAGGGAGGTAGCCACCTATTTCATAACTAACTGAGTGTCAGTTCTCTTGGACGTCTTTGAAACGACTGTTTTTTCCATTAACTCCAAGAATGCCCACGAAGCACAATCTTCTGCCAACGCATCGTCCACGTCGGACTTCAAATCCTATACAATTATGCATGTTTACCCCATCGAATCTGGTCATCCATCGGATTGCGTCTCCGCTGTTGATCTAGAGACTCCAGATCATATGATCATCATCCATATTGTGTGGGTAAGTAACATGACGTTTACCCGTCCAATGTGAGCGATTTTCTCTCTCTTATGCCAGATGCATGGCACCCATTGTGTGGCATCGGGCGGGACTCAGTTGAAACCGCTTATCGCTCGAAGCCCTTCCGATATTCTGCCAGTTTTTGTGGGACCTTGCTTCTGATAGAATCGATGCAATATCCGTTGCATTTAATGAATTTTCGGGTCCGGGCGCTCGCGGATTTTCCTTCTTTGAGGGGTTTTCCCTGTGATATGCAATTAGTGAATTGTCGTTGTCGCTAATCGCATATCAGAAACTGCCCCCGTTTCTTGAATTGACCTCTAGTTTGGCCAATTTGCACTAGCACACGTTACCATGGGTCGACGGTTTGCACGCTTGATCGAGGGTGCTCGTTGCTCCACGCTGATCACAAATTTCCACTGTCACAAGGATATCTCTGATAGTTTTGATCTTTATAATACTTTGAAACTTTGGCATGATTTTTAAAGATTTCATGAAAACTTAGAGAGTGTTCTAGGATCCAATTCGGATCATTTAGAGTACCCTAAAATTCAATGTCACAAATTGTCTCATCATGTGGCAAGGTTTCATTGAACTCCAACACCAAAATTTCATCTTTTGCATCAACATTGACATTGGACGGAATTATCACCTGCATAAAGGAAACACAACAAGGCTCCCTAAATACCAAGTTAATTGCACTCAAACATAATTATAAATATCCCAACATTAGAACCCTAATTAACCCCAATAATATAGATAATGGTTTTTTTCTTCCAATTCAGCCCAAATTACTTAAATGGCGATTCTTTAAAGAGATCATGAAAGATACCATACAAAATTAAGCAATAGGTGAAAGCGTATACCTCTTTAAAGGTGGCTACTACTCAATGCTTACTCAAAGGATGCTTGATCAAGTTTCCAAACTACAAGAGAGATTGGGCACAATTCTGCCATCTAAACAATAATTCAAATTTCAAATTGAATCCAAGACAAACTGGAAAAAGTTGGGATATCATCTCTCTTCCTCTTTCTCTTTTCTTCTTTTCCACCCAAATGAAGCTTGATCAAATCAGGAAACTAAAAGAGATATTTGGCACAATTCCATCAGCATTTGGAATATGATCTCATTTTCATATTTTTGTATGGGAATGGTATAATCAGAAGTACGCCTTTTGTCTCATAGACCAATTGGTGTCGCGGAGGTTAAATTTTTATTTATTTATTCTATTATATTATATTTATCCATTCCTTTTCTAGGTTGCTTCTACGAATGGAGCATCTATTATGTCAAAATTATACAGTACTTACACCTAGGCTCATCAATCCTTACAATGTTATCTGGTGTGACAAACCAAACAAAAATAAAACCTCAACTCAGAACTTGACACTCCACCCAACACACTAGTGAATCAAGAACCCTTGCAAACCATGTCCATATTAACATTGCAGCATGTCAAATAATCACAAGGCTTTAGAATGAGCATAATAAAAATACCTCATTGTGATATTTTTCTCAAATTAACCATGTTTCTTTATTTTCCTTTAAACTCAAGGGAAACATTATTGCACTCAAGAGAATCATTGTTGAGAAGTCAATCACAAACTCTACCCCTTAAGCGGAAATATTCCATCAAGTAAACCCAATACCTGTCCCTATAACATTACTATTCCATCAAGTTCCCCCAATACCTAGACATGGCCTAAAACACCTGTTCTTCGTTGTTGTAATTAAATTTTGGTGAGAGACAAAAAAAAAAAGAGAGTGTGCCACCACTATTGAACAACGCCCCATTGACCAATAACCACATAATAATCGAAAAATCCTTAATTAGATGTTATTATTTGACTTCAACGAAGCAGTGCTCCGTAAATGGACGAAATTATTTGCAATCACCAAATCCGCAACATTGAGAACCAGATACTTTGTATCCTGGATGACATTCAACGTGATGGCCAATTTGTTGTCAAATTTAGAGACATTGAAATCAGGCCTAAGCTCCAGATCATAATGTCATGGAATTGCAAAGTTATGCAATCTTGGTTCATGAAAGCAAGCATTCTCTCAAGAAAGAGGCGCATGGTTTAAAGGCCTCTTGCCAAAAGCACTCTAAACTAGACAAGTGCAGCTCGATGCTAAGGCAAATAAAATAGAAGTTGCTGGTGACCCGAACAAGTGCGAATTCAAACAAGGTTCAGTTCCTGGGACAAGAAATTTTATATGAATCCATGGTGATGACGATATTCGTCTACGGTGGTCTCGTGGATTCTTTGTCATTCAAATCGAAACGGTGCATATGGTCCATTCTTCATCTGCGTCGATGCTTCATATTTTTCATCATAAACTGAAGGAAAAGATCAATACGAGAGGAAGCTTGATTAATGACTCACTGCATGACCAACATTCCTATGGAGGATCTCGCACGAATCTGGAGTTCCACGTGTTAATATGCGGCATGCCCATCTCTACAAAAGTCCTTTTTACACGCCATCATATTTGTGGAGCTATGAAGGCCCCAATCGAACACAAATTCTAGACCATAACATTGTACACGCGGAAAAATGTCATGAGTGAGCATGGATTCTAGCCCGTAGGAGTGTACACATGGACAACTTTCATTGGTGTACATTGGGACAGAGGTCAAACTAAGATGAAAAAGGTAGACAATGCTTAGCCTAACCAATTTAAAAAACAGACACCTTCGTTGTAAATATAATAAATTGAATTTTATCATTTTTATTATTTTTAACTTTTATTATTAATTGAGTCAATATTTAAATCTTTACACTTATTTATGAACACCATGACATGTCTCTCTAATTACCTCTATATTTACAAACATTTACATCACTACAACATAACATATTAATTTTAACTTTTTATTATTTCTTAAATAAACCCATATAAATATTTACAAATATTTATATCACTACCACATAACATTACAACATGCCATTGTATAATACTCTCTCATTTTTAAAAATATATATATAAAAATAATAATAACCATTGCTTTACACATATATTTATGCCCCGTGCCCCATTAAAGAAGCCCTAGGGATTAAGGAAGTTCCCCATCTTACTCCGTCCATTCAAAGGAAAACGTTGAACATAAGTGAATCCACCCACGTCATACCGATGTTCATGAGCTTTTGTATGATGTTCATTGTAATGAATCGGCATTGCTACACCCATCATCACAGAATAACATTTATGATCCATTTCTCTCTTACTAACTCCAATTTGATTCAGCGGGAGAAAAGTGGCGGAAAATCTTTCCAAAACGTTCGTTGTGCCATTCATAAAGTGGGTAAAGAGTTTACCCACTCATGTCGAGAGGCCCACTCGGAGATACTGAAAGGATTGAGATCAATAGCGTGGTCTGCACTCAGTCCTCAGTCCTTACTACTGTCCTCAGTCCTGTGTCGTCACCTCCTGAGTCCTCGTGACTTTAAAGCACTTTCTTAATTTTCTTATACGAATCATTTCGTACCAGACACGCTGCTTCCCATTACCAAATCAACGCAATATGGCTCGGCGCGTATACATAAATTTATATGTCACATCAGTGGAGTAAACGTTTGAAAATGTCCATATCATTATCCGTGAACCTGTCAGAAATGACTTCAATATAGGTGACTCTTCAACCATTAAATGTTTGGTATAGGGACGTACGGCCATCTGCAACCCGCTGGAACTTCCAAACGTCTTGTCTTTGATTTTTTGGATAACATTTTTCGTTGATTTGTATGGAAATCGGAAAATTTGGAATTTTTTTTGTTTTCTAATAATATTTTTGGTTTAATTTGGATCAAAGTAGGTAAAAAAAAATTGGAATTCTGAATTTCAGTGATGTAAAGAGTGTTCTACAAGTTTTCTACCATATTGAATTTATTATATGGTAGAAAATACAGTTGTTTATAATACGATTTTTTAGAAGCTTTTTTGGTGGGGTTTTTCAGGTCAAATTTCAGCAGCAATTTATTAGAATCTCAAGCTTGATAGTTAGTTTTTGTACAATAAAAGCGTCCCAAGAGTTTTTCAAGGTGCTGAATCCAAATATACAGTTAAAAAACTATTTTAACTGCAACAAATCAAAATTTAAAACACATTTTGCATGAATAACCATGCATAAATATCCCATTGTCCAGAATAAAAGAGGAAAAAGCGGGTGAAGAATGAAGAAAGCGGGAATATCATTGTCTACGATTGTGAAGTCATTGTCTCGTCTGACATGTTTGTCACGGAAAAGATACTTAAAGCAGCCTTCAATTTACCACATCAATGTTGGATGAGGTGCTCAGCAAACAAATTAAACACACAGCAGAAGCAAACACATAACACAGTATTTAACGTGGTTCACCCAACCAATCTGGGCTACATCCACCAAAACATAGGCATCAGGAATATATTAATCAAAATTTGGAGATTACATCAATGAAACTCTCACACTCTCTACCAGCTATCCGTATGACAACCTATTTTATAGTAGAGAGAATCTAACTGCTCTCACATCAAATTTAGGATGCATTAATTTGCTCCCAACAACCTGGAGATAATCCAGCAATAGATTTCCTATTGTTGTCACCTACAGAGATTTCTGCCTATTTCCCTTCAAACAGAAAATCTCAACAATCTCCACCTTGACAACAATTCGCCTGATGCCCTGTTATTATTATTTTATCTTTTCTGCAAGCCAAGAGAAGCCAAACACCAGCGTAGCTTCTCCAACAAAACTGGTTTCGTGAACATGTCTGCACAGTTCTCCTTTGTATGCACCTTTTCAAGAGAAACTCCCCTTTCAGTGATAACCTGTCTTACAAAATGATATTTGATTAGAATATGCTTTGACTTACTATGATAGGCCGGATTTTTAGCCAAATGTATTGCACTTTGACTGTCACAAAGTAACCTGATGTTATCCTGTAACCTACCAAACTCACCAAGCAAACCTTTCAACCAAACCGCCTCTTTGCAAGCATGAGAAGCAGCAATATATTCTGCTTCAGTAGTGGACAAAGCAACAATGTTCTGTAGCTTTGACATCCAGCTGATAGCTCCACCTGCAAGAGTAAAGACGTACCCTGAAGTTGATCTCCTCTTATCCAAATCACCTGCAAAATCGGAATCAACATATCCGCAAACATATTCACTACTCTTATTGTAAGAAATACAATAACTACTTGTGCCTCTCAAATACCGAAGCACCCATTTCACTGCTGACCAGTGTTTTTACCCGGATTTGCCATGTACCTGCTGACAACCCCAACTGCATGTGAAATATCTGGTCGCGTACACACCATCGCATACATCAAACATCCTACTACATTGGCATATGGAATTCGAGACATATAATCCTTTTCTTCATCTGTATTAGGACATAAACTCGAAGAAAGCTTAAAATGGGAAGCTAAAGGGATTGACACAGGCTTCACATTGTTCATACCAAACCTCAAAAGTATTTTCTCAATATACTTTTGTTGTGATAGCCATAGCTTACCATTTCTCCTGTCTCTGAAAATCTCCATGCCCAAAATCTGTCTTGCGGCTCCTAGATCTTTCATATCAAACGTCCTTGCCATCTGAGTCTTCAACCTGTTGATTTCTTTAATGCTTTTGCTTGCTAAAAGCATATCATCAACATATAACACTAAGATAATGAACATGCCATTATTCAACTGTTTGAAATAAACACAATGATCATATTCACTTCTAACATATTTCTGACTCATCATGAAAGAATCAAACTTCTTATACCACTGCCGAGGCGACTGCTTCAGGCCATATAATGACTTTTGAGCCTGCAGACAAATTTCGCATTGCGATGCTGAACAAACCCTTCCGGTTGTTCCATATATATTTCCTCATCTAAATCACCATGTAGAAATGCAGTCTTAACATCTAACTGCTGCAATTCCAAATCAAACAAAGCCACTAATGCTAACACAATTCTAATTGAAACAATTTTAACCACTGGTGAAAATATCTCATGAAAGTCTATGCCAGCTTTCTGAGAAAATCCTTTTGCAACCAGCCGAGATTTGTACCTGTCTTCCGTATCATTCACACCCCGTTTCAGCTTGAACACCCACTTGCATCCCACAATTTTCCTGCCTTTCGGAAGCTCCACCAGATCCCATGTGCTGTTTTTACTCAAGGCCATCATTTCTTCCTTCATGGCTGCTTTCCATTTGTCACTATTTGAACCTTCTACAGCTTCCTGATAACACAAAGGTTCATCATCATTAGCGATCAAAGCAACTGAATCATCATACCTTCTCGGACGACGTTTGATCCTTGTATATCTCCTTAAGAATGTTTCTGGTGCTTCCACAATGGGTTGTCTATCAACTGTAGGAATTTCTTCATGATCGCCATCTGAGACCTGTTCATGTCCTCCATCTGAACCTTGTTCATAATCTGATTCTGAAACCTGTTCATGACTAGAATCTGAACTATGGTCATTATGACTATCATTAGAAATGCTGTCAAACTGAATATGCTGGAAATCAGATACATCATCCTGTTTCAATCTTCTATCTACATCTAACTGTACAAGAGAGGATTCATTAAACCTTACATCTCTGTTGATGATGATTTTGCGGGTAGTAGGATCCCACAATCTAAATCCCTTTGTTCCATCACCATACCCAACAAATACATACCTTTTCGATTTCGGATCTAATTTAGTTCGCTGATGTTTAGGCACTAGAGCATATGCATCACAACCAAACACTCTGAGTTTAGAATAGTCACAAGGGTGACCTGTCCATACCTCTTGCGGAACCTTGCAGTCTATTGCCGTTGATGGAGATCGGTTTATCACATAACAAGCAGTTGCCACTGCTTCCGTCCACAACTCCTTCGGCAACCCGGCGTTACTCAGCATACACCTTTCTCTCTCTAGAAGAGTCCTGTTCATGCGTTCAGCAACTCCATTCTGCTGAGGAGTATAAACTGTGGTCTTATGTCTCTCGATCCCTGCATCCTTGCAATAGCTGTCAAACTCCTTGGAGGAAAACTCACCACCATTGTCAGTTCTTAAACATTTTATAGTTCTACCAGTGTTGTTTTCTACCAATGCTCTAAACTGCTTGAA
>APFE030177244.1:41436-76300 GCA_000404065.3 Pinus taeda
ATAAACCAATCATGCTTCTTCTAAAATGTTTATTATTAAATATTATGCTTCTCTTGATAATTAACATTAAAGAGAAAAAGAAAAAAGGAAACGTAGCACTGGGATGAGATGATGTAGCACCTAGTCCTCCTCTTCAAATTCAAATTCCACAGAAACTACTATTTTTTGGTCTTTCTAGCTATTCTCCTTCCCCATTACTTCCATGTCGCAAAGAACTTTGACCAAAGCTTCATACATTTAATCTAGAAATTCCAATTTCCCAATGATGTTTTTTTTCCACAACTCATTCTTTGATGAGATGAGCCATCATGGATTTTTTTATAATGTATCCATTTTCTTGAAGTACTTGGTTTCCAAGCTATGTGAGAAGGAAGTATTAGGTATCTAGATCTATAGCTCAACATCAATGTCTACTAAAGAAATAGTGGTTCATCTCTTTCGAACCTTATCCTTTATTTTCTCAACCTCATGTTTGGTGTTAAATTAAAACCTCCTCTAGTACTTTGTCACCACCTCCTTAGTCTCCATTTCAACCTTGGTATGCTTGGTGGAGTGGATAGCCATGTTGAGGGTCCTACATTCTTGTGGTATGTTTCATTTGGCAGGCTCAAAAGAATTGGTGTGAACCATCTTTTCTTTCCCTTTGTTAATCCTTCCATTCATATTGCTCCTTCAATTGACCACCCATACAAAACCCATAAGAATGGAGGTAGCTTAGAATCTCATTATCTCCTACCTATAATAGACCTTTAGAATGTACTAGAGAACGTTAGCTTTCATCAATGAACAAGCACACATTGTCCCCTACTCCTTGAAAACCATATAGCCTTTAGATAAAGAAAACTTTGAACAAGTTATCCCTGATATATCATACCTCGATGTACTATTTTCATAAATTGGGTCCCAACTAGAGAGAGAGGTTCACAAGTGGCTCAAAGTTGGCCAAACAAATGCCCGAGAATATTAAAGTGTGGCGACTAAAAAAATAAAACATACATCTCTTATTGAGATCCTTCATTGATCACGCTACAATAAACTAATCTTCCCTTCCTTATGAAGAGTCATAATGGTCACTATAGTTGAAGTAATGGTTAATTTGTTTAAAGAATTAAAGAAATAAGATGAAGTAACATCCCTCATCCTTCTCTTCTAGCTTGTATACACTGCTATCATACGAAATGAATTCTACATATCAGTGGAATCTTTGAAGTACTCATGGTTATCACCCCTTACACCCTACATCGAGTGACATTATCTCACTCCTTTAAACAAAAGGTGATTACAAATTTAACAAAACATTTTTTAAACTCACCATATAAACCCATTCTCATATCATAATCAGTTTCAACTTGCTCAAAATATACGTCATTTCTTCACAATCTAATGGAAGGATTAAAAAAATTGATAAAAAAAACCTGTTGAAATAAACAATATACCCTTAACACACTTAACAATAAAACATTTAACACTCTCTATAATGAGATTACATCCCGCAATCTAGAAATCAAATAAATTAAACAATATATCTCTTAATATATACATAATATTTACCAACTTTCTAAATAAAAGTTTAATATCCTCAAGTTCAATGTCACTACGCAGCTCTTCTACTTTGATTTTAATTTCATGACATCACTCTTCCACTTTCTATAATAAGATCATATCCTCCAATCTATAAATCAAATAAACTATACAATATATCTCTTAATATATACATAATATTTACCAACTTTCTAAATAAATGTTTAATATCCTCAATTTGGATATTACTAAATAGCTCTTCTGCTTTGATTTTAATTTCATGCCAACATCACTCTTCCACTCTCTATAATAATGTTATATCCTCCAATTTAAAAATCAAATAAACTAAACAATATATCTCTTAATATATACATCATATTTACAACTTTCTAAATAAAAATTCACTACCTAACTCTTCTGCTTTAAATTTAATTTATGTTAACATCGCTCTTCCATAATTTAATATCCTTGAATTAGATGTCACTACCTGACTCTTCTCCTTTGAATTTAATTTCATGTGAACATCACTCTTCCACTCTTTATAATAAGATTATATCCTAAAAGTCAAATAAATTAAACAATTACCTCTTAATATATAACTAATATTTACCATCTTTCTAAATAAAAGTTTAATATCATCAACTCGGATTTTACGACTTCACTCTTCCACTCTTACAGCTACGTGCCTTGTGAATCCATTTTCTTAATCATGGTCGGTTGTGAATCAGGGTCAACTACACATTTCATCACCACCCATGTGATGAGTGAATTGTTTTTAAGTTTCATCACCATCCATGTGATGGAGTGAATTATTTTGAAGTTTTATATTCCTGGGGATGTTCCCACGCAGAGAGTATACGCAAGCTCTGTACGCTAACTTCCGTGTCACAACATAACTCGTCCACTCTATAGAGCTCTGGTTTTGATTTCATGCCCACACAATTTTCCACCCTTTGGTTCTTATTTAAGTCAAAAGAGCGCAGTTATCACCACTCTGATCATAAATCACTATAACCAGCTCAATCTGGAGAGTCACTGTACTGGAATCGCAACATGGAGAGGAGACCTCATGTTCTTGTATTCCCATTCCCGGCACAGGGCCATATGATTTCCCTGCTCGATCTCACCTACACCCTTGCCTCCCATGGCCTCTCTGCAACGGTCCTCACAACTCCTCAAAATCAATCCCTCTTGAATCCTCTTTTGCAGAGAGCTTCATCAGAGGGCCTTCAGATTCAACCTCTTATCATTCCGCTCCCTCCTACTGAAGGCCTCCCCCCGGAATGTGAAAACGTGGGGAACCTTCCTACGCTTCAGCTCTTTCCACTCTTCATTTATTCATTCAGGCAGCTCGCTCTTCCAATAGAACATTGGTTCCAACAACAGAAAAATAGCTCAGTGGTTCGCGTGATAGCTTCAAGGTTAAAGTTATATGTGATAGGTTTAATGTTACGTTATAGTATCAATGGGGAGGTAGGTTTTAATGACTCACTATATAGGCAGAGCCTAATTATAGAGTAAATGGTTTTTTTATTGGAATTTGGTGATACAATTTCAAGTAAGATTATGATTTTTTTGTTATTTAAAATATATTTTTGAATGCAGAAATAGATTTAGTACCCGGAAAAGTCTTACGGATTAAACAATTTAGCTCAAGTTTTTAAAAATCTCTACTGGATTTTGGCTAAAATTTCCTATTTTAACTATGGTTAACTATTATATGACAAAAAACACTTGGCAATGGTTACTAATAATATGACAAGACACTTCATTGCAACCTACAGATTAAACAATTTTAACTCTAGTTTTTAAAAATCTCTACTAGGTTTTGGTTGAAATTTCCTATATTAACTATGGTTAACTATCATATAACCAAAAACACTTAACAATAGTTACTAATCATATGACAAGACACTTTATTGCAATTATATCACTATTATTTTAACAAAATTCAAAATCACATGCCTGTAAAATCTTATATATTTTCCACACAATTTTGTTATGCTCCCTCTACTCTACTGAAAGTATTCTATCAATCTACCCATGTTCTACAATATTCTACTCTATTGAAAGTATTCTATTGATCTATCCATGTTCTACTTTAACAGTGATGATTTTTTTTTAACAAAATTCAAAATCACATCGGCTATAAAATCTTATTATTAATTTAGCAAAATTCAAAATCACATGCCCGTAAAATCTTATATATTTTCCACACAATTTTATTATGCTCCCTCTACTCTATTGAAAGTATTCTATTGATCTATCTATGTTCTACTTTAACATTGAATATTTTTTTTCAAAGATTTCATCTTACGTTTTCCTCAAATCCAGGCTTCTTCCATGTACTGACTATCCTTTGTAACGGTACAAACAAAACAATAAGTTAACATATAGTTAAATTTTAATCTAAATCAGAGTTAAAATTCTGAACATTAACAAAATGATACAAATATGAGGTTGATTGTTTTCAAAATATTCAATGTACTTTTACAGAAACTATGTGAAGGCAAGTTTGACAAAAACTCCATTAAATTCAAAATCTTTGGTAAATTTTGTATACATCAAGTTGACTTTGATTCAGAAACAATAAGCTGAAAACACACTAAATAATGGTCTAGTCCGTATGTGTAGTCACAATGATATCTAAACTAATTATGTTTTCTGTGTTTTATTTTTCAAATGTGAATAAGTCCATATCAAACACATATATCAATTATCAATAATATCAAAAATCAATATTTATTTAATGTTATTATCATTAATATAAAATAAATATAAGAACCATATTAATCAATAATTAAATTATTATATTACTATTATATTAAATATAAAAATTAAATAAATAAAGATTAATTAACAACATATATAATATCATTTAATTAAGTATTAATAAATAAATTATGAAATAAACATTTAATGATACAAAATTTAACTTTAGACACTCCACCAGAACACAATTAATAAACACTAGCCTCTTCCAAAACACACTGAGACCAATGACAAAAGTTGCACCAATTCAAATCAAAAGAATAATGATCATGAAAATTCACGCTTTCCAACCAATCCCTTCTTGCATTATCTTGCATTTTTGCATAACATTGGAAAGAAAAAGGTGGAGAAATCTGCAAACCGTCTATTGATTTATTGTTGATATAGATGTAAATATCAAAACCCTACCTCTCTCTCTCTCCAATATCTATAGTGCATCGTTGCAAGGGACTAATATTAAATCCAAGGGATAAATATTATAAACCTAAGGTATAAAAACCCTAAGATAAATATTATAAACCCTAAATCATGATTTGCCATCATTAATTTTCATACTGAGATGATGTTTATCACAATGTGATGTTGGACCATGGTTGACCATGGTTGATTTTCATTTTGAGACAATCTTTGGCACATTGTTACATTGAATCATCGTTGACTATGGATGAACATGATTGTAAACCCAAGAAAATTATATCAAAGCCTATGATTAATATTATAAACCCTATGAATAATATTATAACCTAGGAATATGAACCAAATAAACCCAAGGGATTGATATTATAAACCGAGGGGAATAATAAAACCAAGGCATTAATTCTAAAACACAAAGGTATTATAAACCCAAGGAAATAATATTAAACCCAAGCGATTAATATTATAAATGCAAGGTATATAAATCCTAAAGGGATTAATATTATAAACCCAAGGGATTAATATTAAAACCCCAATGGATCATTAATATAAACCCAACATATATAAACACTAAGATAAATATTATAAACCCAATAAAATAATAAGCTCAAGGGATTATAAGCACAAGGGAATAATATTAAACCCAAGGGAAATATATCATAAAGCCAAGCAATATAAACCCTAAGATAAATATTTGTCACAATGTGACGTTGGAATATGGTTGACCATGATTGATTTTCATATTGAGACAATGTTTGTCACAATGTGATGTTGGGCAATGGTTGACCATCGTTGACCATGGTTGATCTCCATATTGAGACAAGCGTTGCCACAATGGAAAGTTGGACCATGGTCGACCATCATTGTGACAACGTGACGTTGGACCAAGAGATAATCTTTGTCACAATGTGACCATGGTTGACCATGATTGAACCCAAAGGTATTATAAACCCAAGCAATATTATTAAACCTAAGGGTTTAATATTATAAATGCAAGGTATATAAACCATAAAGAGATTGATATTATAAACCTAAAGGAATAATAAACCCAAGGAATTAATACTAAAGAAACAAGGGATTAAAAACCCAACGGATTGATAATATAAATGCAAGGGAATAATATTAAATCAAAGGTATATAAACCCTAGGATAAATATTATAAACATAAGGGAATAATAAACCCAAGGGAATAATACTAAACCCAAGGGATAAATATTATAAACCCAAGGAATATAAACCCTAAGATAAATATTATAAACCCTGACATAAATAGTTGTCATAATGCGACATTGGAATATGGTTGACCATGATTGATTTTCATATTGAGACAAATAAACCCTAAAATAAACATGCTTTACCATGATTTACCGTCATTGATTTTCATTCTGAGGTTATGTTTGTCACAATCTCACATTGGACCATGTTTGGGGCATGGTTGATCATGGTTAATTTTCATATTGAGACAATATTTGGCACATTGTGGCATTGGACCATCGTTGAACATTGATGACCATGATTGTAAACATGAGGGATTTATATTAAACCCTAGGATTACTATTATAAATCTTATGAAGAATAGTATACCCTAGGAATATGAACCAAATAAACCCAAGGGATTGATATTATAAACCAAAGGGAATAATAAACCCAAGGGATTAATTCTAAAACCCAAAGGTATTATAAACCCAAGGGATTAATACTATAAATGCAAGGTATATAAACCCTAAAGGGACTGATATTATAAACCCAAGGTATATAAACCCAAGGGATTATAAACCCAAGTGAATCATATTAAACCCAAGGGAAAAATATTATAAACCCTAAGATAAATATTTGTCATAATGCGATGTTGGAATATGGTTTACCTTGATTGATTTTCATATTAAGACAATGTTTGTCACAATGCGACATTGGACAATGGCTAACCATCGTTAAACAAGGTTGATCTCCATATTGAGACAATCTTTGTTACAATGCAACATCGCACCATGGTTGTGACAATATGACGTTGGACCAGGAAATAGTCTTTGTCACAATGTGACCATGGTTGACCATGGTTATTGACCATTGTTGACCATAATTGAACCTAAAGGTATTATAAACCAAAGAGAATAATATTAAACCCAAGGTATTAATATTATAAATGCAAGGTATATAAACCCTAAAGGGATTGATATTATAAACCCAAGGGATTAATATAAAAACCCAAGAAAATGGCTCTGAAGTTGCGCCTCACTTAGAACTTGCAACCCTCGCGCGACTAGGGATAAGTCCTGTGGATTGACTGTAGCTCACCTATTTTTTCATTAGTCCTCCATCTTTATCTCGATTGGGACTGTGACATCACTTTATCGGGCTTTGGTCGTATCTTCCACGCAGGTCGACATCTGTCAAGTACAGTCTTCAATTACAAGTCAACTTCATCTCCATCGGTTGTTGAGATGGATGAAGAGCTCATTGATTTCTCAGAGGATCCTTATGACTCTGCATCCATATGGACTACACCTCCACATCAGATAGCATTTATGGACTTATCAGTATCATGGGATTTACCAATTTCCTAGGTTAACACATCTAGGGTTTCCCCAGAATATGCTCCTAATTCTCCCACCCCCCCTGATTTCGACTCCTTCCTATCGGTCGATCATGTATCTGCGAGTAACCATTTCTTCACCTCCATTGTTGATCCTTTTCTCCACACCCAACAGGATTACCCTACGCCCTCCCCTTCCTCACTACATTTTCTGGAGAACTACCTCATCCACCCCCCTCCATCGGTTTCCATTTTAGATACCCCTCTTCACACTTTCCCTAGCGAACCCTCAACAACACCAACTGACCCAAGCCCCTCGCCCTTGTCTACCATTGAACCCTCATTTCCATCTGGTAACCCTCCCCACTCTCCACCGGTCAATGTCTCTCTCCCCTCGGCCTATTTCGAAGGAGACTCGATCCCTCAACCCAATAGTCTCACTGATTTTGCTAGGGTTAGCATCTCCTCTAAAGCCCCATCCGTTGAGGAAGTCAATTCAGAAGCTAGAAACCACAAGAGAAGTGTCAGAAAATCCAAGTGTATCAAGGCCAGTAACAAGGGGATTCATTTGATTCTTGGAGAGGGCCTTCGAATGGTAGAGGTCATCAACACTATAGACAGGGTATTGGTAGGAAAGGTGTATGATAGGAATTATTCTGCTCCTTGTCTACATAAGTGGATCTCAAAGATTTGGGGCCAGACCTTGGAGGTTCTTCCATCGATTGTTACGATGACGAAGGGATGGTTTTCTCTACAATTTCACAAGCTAGATCAAGTGGATTGGGTTTTATCAAAGTTTTTGCATATTGAATTGGCACCTATACTTCTTAAGAGGGGGAGTCATATTTTAATCTTGATCTGGAATAGCTAGGTGTTGGACCCATTTGGGTCAGACTCCCTAGACTGCCCCTTCACCTCTGGTCGAAGGATATTTTAAAAAGCATTGGCAATATTCTGGGGGAATATCTCGACCATGACAAATCCTTCCTTGAGATGGGAAAGATTGAATTTTCCTGTATACTGGTTCATTTTGACACTCGTGAAGGGCTGGGGGAAAATTTGAAGATCCAATGGAGAAACATTACAAGAGTACAAATGTTAGATTATGAAGGAGTACCCTTCCACTGTAGGCGATGCCAAAATTTTGGTCATCTCTTTAAAGAATTCCCATTACTCTTCAAAGTCAATCCTCCTTTGACAACCTCGGTTGATATCACTAGGAAGGTTGGGCAATCTCCTCGGAAGAAACAACAGTTGAATAATACAGGGCCAAGCAATTCAAAATTGACCAGGGTTAATCATAGAAAGTAAACTGCTAACACTCATCTACCTTCACCAAGGGTCACTAGAGCTCGTTTAGCTGCCTCCGGTCCTCCTTTGCGTATTGTTTCCACCATCCCTTTCTCTATTCCTTTTTCTTCGATTGATACATATAGATATTATCAGCCTTCCATGAAGGTAGTTAATGTTTTTTGTTGTAGCCTTTCTCTGATTACATGTCCCTCTAGTGCCTCCCCTAATGTATATTCCATACCTCCTACTACCATCCCAGCTTTTCCCTTATGCTCCTCCTCTACCATGGAGAATTCCTTCAATATTATTTCCAGCCACCAATACTATCTATGATCCTGGAACAAGTCATTTACACCTTTTGGGTGTGGACTGGGTGCATCCTCTCAATCGATGATCCCCAGATCTACCCATGGCAGACATTCAAATATGTTCAAAGCCATTCATAAGGCTAGAATTGACATAGTCAAAGGTAGACAACTATCTATTGTAGGGGTTCTTAGAGGAAGAAAAACCTGTTATTTGGCCCCATCATGAGGTGGCTCTCCTTCAACTGTCACGGGCTAGTTAGTCCCGCAAAATGACTCGCCCTTAAGAGACTCCTAGAAGTAGAGAAGGTGGATGTGATCTTACTACATGAGACACTTGTTACGAACATATTTCCCCTGCATTGGTTGTAATCCTTCCTGGATGGACACTCCATGGCCTCGATGCCTGTGGTCGATATGGGGGCATTTCTATTAGCATTAACCCCAGGGCATTAAGGCTCCCAAATGTTTGGTGTAGGGAGGGACTACTGGTAGCAGACCTATTTTCTTAATAGCTTGGGATAGAACTCCAATTGGTGAATATCTATGGTCCATGTCACAACCAGTTGGAATTATGAGACATATTGTTGAATTCATCATTCATGCAAACTGATAACATCCTATTGGGAGGTGATATTAACTTCTTCATTGGTCTAGCGGAGTATTGGGGATCCCATGGACAATTGGACACTCTCTCATACATGATTGGCCCCTTGCTCAAGCAGCACCACTTGATTGATATTTTGATGCCTCTTCTCCAACCTACCTGGCGAAATAGGAGAACTGGGGATGCCATTCTTGCCATGAGGTTGGATAGATTTCTTTTTAAAGAAGCTCCCCTGGATAAATTTGCACTATACAGGAAATGGGTTGGTTCTGGCAATATTTTTTGTCAGTCTGTGATATACATAGAGATCTTTGGCACCTTGCCTAAGCTCAGAGCCCCATTCAAATTCAATCTGGCTTTAGGATGAGACCTATATTAAGCTCGTTAATGATATTTGACTTGTTGAACAATCCTCCCCTAAACTGACTACTTTAACCTTCTTCGCTAATAAACTCCCATGCTTAAAAAAAATTATTGAATGAGCAAAGGCCAAAAAAATACAGGATGATATTTCTCTAAGATCTATTGAAGAGGAACTTGTCAAACTTGATGACCCTAGGGTGGGAGGTTTCTCATCTATTGAGTCTAAAGAATGGGACATTAAGTTGGAAGTGATCAGACTTAGGATCCTTAAGGAACGAGAAGCGACCTAGAGGCTCAAGAGCAGAGCCACATGGTTACAAGTCGGAGATGACAACACCAAATATTTCCAACAATTTGCTAAAGGTCACAAGGCTGTCAACACCATTTGGTCACTTGAAAATGAGGTAGGACAACCTATTTCTTCTTTGAATCAACTGTCTTCTTTAGGCATATCCCATTTTGGATGACTTTTTAAAGCACCACAAGAAGCCACCTTCACTAAAATCATTAAAATTGTTGGTTTATTCCCTCGGTTTGTTGATGAAGAAGAAACAGAGGACCTGAACAAGCCTATGTCGATGGCGTAATTAAAAGATGTGCTCAAAAGGTTAGAAAAGGACAAGAACCCAGGCCCATTTGGTTCGACAATTGAGTTTTATCTATCCTTGTTTGAATTACTTACACAAGATATTCTTCAAGTGGTGGAAGAATCTAGGACAAATGGCCTCATGTATGATGCATATAACTCTACTTTCATTGCCCTCATTCCTAAATCAGATATGCCCCGATCCTTCAATGATTATAGACCCATTTCCCTCTACAACTGCATATATAAGATTATTACCAAAATCATTGCCAATCAGCTTAAGCCTATACTTTCTCATCACATTTCACAGGAACAGTTTGCATTTCTGGACAATTGACAGATCCATGATACAATTGGCATTGTAAAGGAAGGGCTCCACTCCATGCATATCATAATTTAAAGGACATAATTCTCAAAATTGATTTAGCAAAGGCCTTTGGCAGGACCAACTAGTTATGCATTCAGATGCTCCTAACACATTTGGGCTTCCCTATCTCTGTCATCAATTGGATCGTGTGTTTTATTTCTACTGTGTCATACCGTGTTCTCATCAATGGTTCTACATCAAATTTTTTCCATGCTGAGCGTGGGCTCAGACAAGTTTGCCCGTTATTGCCCCTACTTTTCTTATTAGTAAGCGAAGGATTGAGTAGGCTACTAACTGATGAAAAGAACAAATTCAGAATTAAGGGAATCAAAATTGTTGAAAATTGTGTTCTATCACATCTCCTATTCGTTGACGATGTCCTCATATTCTTGAATGGAGCTATCAACATCTCTTCAGTTTTTAATTCATTGCTCAAATTATTTTGCAAATCCACTAGGATGTGTTGCAATCATACGAAATCCACCTTATCAACGTTGGGCTTCTCTCATCATGAACTACAATTAACCCTTCAGATATTTCCTTTTACCACCCTATCATTTGAAGATGGCCTCAAGTATCTTGGCTTCTGGCTGAAGCCTTATCAATACAAAATCATTAGCCAGTCTTGGCTTCTTGCCAAAATTGAAACTAGACTGAACATTTGGCATCATAGATGGCTCTCAAGGGCAAGACGTCTTATCCTTATCAAATCTATCTTAGAAGTGATCCCGATATACTAGATGTAACTTCGATCCCCAAAGGAACACTCTCCAGAATTCAGTAGATTTCTTTGGAAATGATCAAAGGATGGGCACACTTTTGGTTATACCAGATGGGATCTTGTCGCATTGCCTAAGAAATGGGATGGATGGGGATTAAAGGACCTCTCAAGCTTTTCCAAATCACTTGCTGCAAAATTGGGTTGGCAAATTCTTATTGTAGACAATCTATGGACCATGGTGGTTATCAGGAAATACATCAGTCCCCTTCGCCCCATCGAGTGGATTAGGAAACTGATTCAAAACAGGCTAAATATTTCCATGATTTAGCGTTCCATTGTCAAATTTATTGATCACATTAGAAATGGTTTGGCATGGAGGATCGGATCGGGTAGTTAGGTTCATATAAGGATGGATCCCTGGTCAGGATGTGGCAATGTGCACAACCTATCTCTAGATATCATCCCGTTCTTGGAACAAGTAGACATTACTACACTTATTCATATTGTTGATCCAACCAATGCCTCTATCTTCTCCCAAGCTTGGAAATCAACGCATGACCTCCACATTCTTGTTCAATGGCAATAGGAATGGACAAACTACATAAGAGCACTATCAGAATCTCATGTAAGAAGTTTGGACAGGGACGATGAACTTATTTAGGCCTTTTCACAACACAATATGTATAACCCCAAGGATGGATGCCCTATCATATATGTAGAACACCAACCTCCTGATGTGGTATGGTGGCAGCACCCTCTCTGGAAATTAAAATGTCCACCAAAGGCCAAGCTATTTATGTTGTGCATTTTGTGCAACAAGGCACCTACAAGAGATAATCTACAGAAATGATCTCTTCATGGTCCCTCCTAATGTGTCCTTTGCACGAATGTTGAAGAAAGTATTGATCATCACTTTATTCACTTCCCATCTATCATTGCTTTCTAGCACCATATGCTTAATCTTCTAAATATCAACTTAACTGGACTGGACAAACAATTTCATCGGCCTTGGAATCGTGGTGGAATCATGCTCTCCCCACTAAGCTTCGAAACCTTCCTCTTCTGATTTATTGGGGTATTTTGATTTGTAGGAATATGCTTACATTCCATGAGAAGAATCCCAACTAGACCATTATCTCTGCACATATCTCCACGTTATATCATATGATTCTCAAGGATGAATCCAAGCGTTCGCACAAAACTATCATCGCAGAGACCATTGACAAATCTTACCTGTGGGCATATTTTGATGGATCTACACAAAATGATGGTTGTGGAGGAGGTGTAATATTATATCTATAAGAGGATCATCGCTTCAAATTAAAAATAGGGCTTGGATGAGGCCCCAACAATTTTTTTGAACAATCCAGCCTCAAACACCATCTATCATTCTCACTTGAAAAAGGATGCAGGCACCTTCAAATATTTGGAGACTCTAAACTTATCATCAATTGGTTCAATCAATAATCTTTATGTCACATGCACACACTTCAAAAGCTATTAGATGAAGTTTTATTATCAAAATTACAATTTGATATCATTTCATGTCATCATATTTACAGGGAGAGGAACCACCTTTCTGATCTACTTTCCAAGGAGGCATTGCTCCATCCATACAATTACTAGATGATACAGGAACAAAATGGAAATGAATTATACCAGTACTTCCACAGACCTTTTGATGATCAACACTCACAACAAGATGGTCAACCTTCATTATGGGATGGTTATGTTTTATGATAGATCTTTTTGCTTATTTCAGACTTATGTATTTATATTATCGTTTGTATATTTATCATGGGATATGTTATAGTGATGCAATGAACTCTTTCACAATATGTTGCTTGCCACCTGATTTTGATATATGCTTCCTGTGAAGCATCTACAACATGTAATTTTTAGACATATTAATGAAAGTTATGATTTTTCCTTCGGGAAAAGAGATTAAAAACCGAACGGATTGATAATATAAACCAAAGGGAATAATATTAAACCCAAGGGATTAATATTATAAACCCGAGGTATATAAACCCGAGGTATATAAACCCTAAGATAAATGTTATAAACCCAAGGGAATAATAAACCCAAGGGAATAATATTAAACCCAAGGGATAAGTATTATAAACCCAAGGAATATATACCCTAAGATAAATATTTTAAATCCTAAGATAAATATTTGTCACAATGCAACATTGGAATATGGTTGACCATGATTGATTTTCATATTGAGACAACATTTGTTACAATGCGACATTGGACATTGGCTAACCATAGTTAATGATGCTTGATCTCGATATTGAGACAATCTGTGTCATAATTCGAGGTTAGACCATGGTTGACCATGGTTGTGAGAATGTGACATTGGACCAAGAGACAGTGTTTGTCACAATGTGACCATGGTTGACCATGATTATAAACCCAATGGATTTATATTAAACCTAAAGATTAATATTATAAACCCTATGAATAATCAAATACTCTAGGAATATGAAGCCTTAGATTAATAAACCCTATAAATTATTATTTTTTTATATTTTTTAAATGAAAAAAATCATAATATAGTGCAAAATCTTAAAAACAAATGAATAATAGATAATGAATTTTTCAAAAGTAAATTCATATAAAATAAAATGACACGAAATAAGCATTTTTAAATTCGTAAATTCATTTCATATAATCTCATTTCAATATATTAAACTTTTAAAAAATATAACATGTGAAACATTATTGATGGAATTTTAAATCTATAAATTTACAATTTTTTAATGTATGATATATTTCAAAAAAAATAATAATTAAACAAAAAATCAATTTTATATTTTTACTTCATCTATTTTACCTATAATTAATTTACAATATAATGTATTTCAAATTTCTAAATTTCATAATTTATTAATCATGAAGGAACTTATCATGGAACTTATTAATATAAACAATGTACTTCATAAGTAAAATATTTCAATGTCAACTAATATGTACAATGAAAAGAAATAAATTTTCATGGTTAAAGCATTTTTAAGCACTTCAAGTAATGTTATTATTTTATGATTGAGCTATATTTTCTGTCAATTTTATCTTTGAGATGCAAACATTTTTTTTCAAATTTTGCATTTTAAAAAAATTACACAAGAAGAAATTATCACTCTAATCACTTCTTAAATTTTTTATTAAACTAGATCAATAATGATCTTTAAAGAAAAAACTAATAAGATCAACTTGCAATTTTAAAATTTGTTATTGAATGATTGCTAACTAATTTTAGAGCACAAATTCATTCATGTTACTAGTGAGCACCAGTATTGTAGCAATAATGCTGCAACTTATAGGCTTCCTACTTTACTTTTATCAACCCGGTAGTTCGTAACAAACTTGGAAGCGACGGTATTGTATGCACAAGTACTACCTCTTACTGCAGGCTGTCACTTGGTCAGCTGGCGCAAGATCACTAGGAGCTCAAGCCAACTTCTATGAATTTAGAAGAAGCTCTATATGTGATGAAAGAAAAGGAAGCTTACTCTACAGAGGCTATTCTACTTGCAAAAAGAGAAAGAAGGCTGAAATGTGAAGTAAACCTAGCAAACCCTAATTAACCAACTAATCCTACTTTTGCAGAAAGGGAGATGAAAAACCATAAAATGAATGCCATTACCTACTTAGGAAGTAAACAACATCTACTCAAGCTATTTCTAGAAGGAAATGAGAAAAAAACATCTTTTTAGATTTTTATGTATTTTTAGGTGAAATTATCATGTATGTAATTTATTTGTTTGTGAATGTGGCAGTGATTAGGTGGTGATGGAGGGTGACTTTGGAGATTTCAGAGGTGTAGGAAGGTGTGGAGGGGTCCTAGGAGGTCCCAGGTGGCCTTCTGGAGGCTTTCCCTGCAATCAGACTTCAAAAAGGCACCTACAGGAAAATCTACAGGAGGCTACAGGGGATCTATAGGAGGTCTACAGGAGAATGTCGAGAGTTGTTTTAGAGGTTTTGAAAGTGAAAAAATGGGTGGAAAAGGTAGCTGATGACTAGGAGGATGTGTTAAGGTGTCTAAGGTTCATCAAGGAGGATTAGGGAGGAGAAAGATGGTTGGACTTGTTCAAGGAAAGAGAGGAAGGTTCATGAGAAAAGTGTAGAAAATTAGGGCAGATTTGTGAGGGACTTTGGATGACCAGTGGAACATAGATCAAAGACAGATGGTGATGGCTGATTGGTTGACTTATTTTGATCAGATATGTACTACAAGAGAATTGAAAATCAAACACCGATACTAAGCAAGAAAAGAAACGAGCTACACTAAAAAACAAAATTGTTCATCAAGCTAGTCTAAATTTTGATCTAGGGAAGTAAATATTGAACAATGCCATATGGAAAGAAAACATGGAAGGAAATTTATTTCATAGATAGACATGAGCATAACTGAAATAGATCTACAACAAAGCATTAACCTTCTAACAAGCTACAACATTAGAAACCCTTTGGCAAAGGTAAATCTGTGTTTTTTTTGTGGCAGCAAGAGGGTCTTGGCCTCAATTCATGGTCCCAAAGGGGAGAAAGGAGGCCAAGGCTCTGTTCATGGCCTTTTTGTATCTTCTTATATCACTATTCAACCTACTACAGCAAACTGGAATGGAAACAACCTTTTTAAATTACCAAAAGAAACCTATTCTTAACCAAGAAAGAAATCTATCCATTAACAACTCATTCATAAACTGAAACAAAGCATATCAATAAAAAAAAAGAGGTGTTTGGTCGCTTGGATTGGGCCCTAACCCAAGATCTTTAGCCCTCTGAGGTAACTCAGTGCTAGCTCAGAAACAATCTCATCTTCATTATCAAAATAACAGTAAGATTACATGAAACTGTCTACAAAAGTAAGCTCGAAGTGGAGTAGAGCAAAGCTGCAAAAAAAGTGTGAAAGTTTGACTAACATCCAACAACCTCATGAGGCCCTAGGCCTCTCTACTTATACAACTGGAGCTCCCAACAGCTCCCTTAAAATCAGGGAGGCTTGGCTCCTAAAATTTGAGATAGACAGTAATTATCCTCCACTTGCTCGGTTGCCTCTTTGGTGCATTGATGTGGCTGCTTGTGCTCCGAGCTTTCTGAAGGAGAATTTGAAGTAGGGGACACCCTTCTACAATCCTCTCCCTTGTCTTCTTCGAATATTTGCTGCCAAATTTTCATTAAATCCTTGACTTTGTCTCCAAAATTAACCAAAAATTTGCATTAAGCACACATTAGACTTCAAGGCATAATGACCAACCCAACTCACTCTATTAGCATAAATATAATCAAAGACATGCAATAAACTAATGATAATGGTGGATTAAGCTAAGTTAGGAGGCAAAATGAGCCCATATAATTACCCATTTATGGGGCTCATCAGTTACTTTACCTAATTCTACACTAATCCTACACTGAAAACCTAGGACAAACCAAATTCCTAGCTGAGCTACTTTTATACATTTATATTTGAAAAGTAAAGAAATCTTCCATAGAGCACTCCTTCAAATAATTAACATCTAAACCACACTCAGTTACTAAATTTAGAGAAGACACATAATTGATCTCGTGGATATTCATGGCATAAGTTGGTCAAACCTTGTACTCCTCATTTGTGCGGCGACACAAATTCATCTTGAGAGTCAAGGACCTATAATTCGGCCTCATGATCCAATATCAAATGCCAAAACTTCTAATCGAGGTTTCCCACGTTAAATTTTCCACAATCAGACACCTGTGGCAACGTACAAATATATGTATGTTCATATAATAGTAAAGCATACAAGAAAGTAAGTTGTTGCCACGATTATAGGAAAATACCTTCTTATATATGGTATGGAAAACTTTGTTATTAACCAAAGAATATGTAACATTCACAACTTGTATCCCACATTCTTCGAGCATGAGCAGAAGATTGGAGTAGACAATATGATCTTCGAACACGTTAACAGACATCTTAAAACAAGAATGGATGAAATTTATTTGCACCGTAGTGAAGACATAGGAAAATACCTTGTTATATATTTTCTTATATAGAAATGAATGTTGTAAATAATAGTGAGGAACTTATCATGGAGGAACTTATTATAATTGGAATGATCTCAAATCCCTAGGTAATTGGTGGGTGGGGAGCCACCAATATAATTTTCAAATTTATTAAAAGTAATGGACCATTTTGCTAAATAAAATTTCCTTATATATAAATGAATGTTATAAATAATAATTAGGAACTTATTAGAATTGGAATAATGTCAACATGGAGTAACTTATTAGAATTTGAATAATCCCAAATCCCTAGGAAATTGGTGGGTTGGAGCCACATGGCACAAATATAACATTTTAAATTTATTAAAAGTAATGGACCATTTTGCTAAATAAAAATTTCTTATATATAAATGAATGTTATAAATAACAATGAGGAACTTATTAGAATTGGAATAATCTCAACATGGGAAAACTTATTAGAATTGGGATAATCTCAAATCCCTAGGAAATTGGTGGGTGGGGAGCCACGTGGCATGAATCTAATTTTTTAAATTTATTAAAAGTAATGGACCATTTTGCTAAATAAAATTTGCTTATATATAAATGAATTTTATAAATAATAATGAGGAACTTATTAGAATTGGAATACTCTCAACACGGAGGAACTTTAATTCATTAAAAGTAAAGGACCATTTTGCTAAATAAAATTTTCTTATATATAAATGAATGTTATAAATAATAATTAGGAACTTATTAGAATTGGAATAATATCAACATGGAGTAACTTATTAGAATTGGAATAATCGCAAATCCTTAGGAAATTGGTGGGTGGGGAGCCACATGGCACGAATATAATTTTTTAAACTTATTAAAAGTAATGGACCATTTTGCTAAATAAAATTTGCTTATATATAAATGAATTTTATAAATAATAATGAGGAACTTATTAGAATTGGAATAATCTCAACATGGAGGAACTTATTAAAATTGGAATAATCTCAAATCCGTCAGAAATTGGTGGGTGGGGAGCCACGTGGCACGAATCTAATTTTTTAAGACCCCCTTGTTTGTGGGACAAAGGACCCACCTGGTATATGAGAACCCCTTGTTTGTGGGACAAGGGATGGTCTGAGGGATCTAGGTGTGTATCCAAGGTTGGAGCCCCATGACCAATTCCACCCTCCCTACTTTGGGATTTAAACATCAACACATATGCCGACCAAATGTCCTCCCAAGCATCATAAGATGCTTCATCTCTACCTATAAACTAAATCAGATATATCCATTTGTCTAAACATGCTTCAAAAGTGTTCAACCTTCTTATGGAGAGATTTACATGTAAAAACACAACCCCAATCAGTAATAAACTCTCAAATATATATACAAGTAAACGCAAAACTTCAAGGTCCTCAATCATCTTGATGCTACTTATATCATCACCAAATTATCCATATACAATTTGTCGGAAGATTTCTTTCTTCTTTCACTTCTTTAGTAGCACCAAAACAACCTCAGTACCTTGCAAATCCATCTGTATTACTTTCATTCATTCTCTGATTTCATTATTTCTTCAAGGTATTCATTATGATTGTCATAATATGCCCTCCCTCTCAACTAGGGAGATGTACAACTTCATAACATCGGAGAAACTTCATCCTTTCAAGACTTAATTTCTTTCTTGTGACATCAAGGTTATCTTGATCATCATTATTCTTATAGATTCCTTTCATCATGCTCATCATTATCATCTTCAACTTATGATTATCTTGAAGATTATGTACCTGCAAAATCTTCAACAAGTAAAACCAAATAGAAATACAAACATGAAGACAAATATAATACATTTATCACATCATTACAATGAGAGCATCAAAACATTCAAACTTTAGATGTCAAATACCTAAACCCAATTAAGTTCATAATTAACAAGAGACACACATTAGACGAAATTTCAACCTAAAAGTGCCCATGAAATTTTCATGTAGTTTCCATGTCATAATGTGTGATCCAATCAAAATCCTTTAAATTTAAAAAGAGGTACATGTAAATCTTTTGGAGGGAAAAGAAGAAAAACTATTTTTATTTTTTGTTTTTGGCTTATCTCTTGATAGGTTTACTCAAATTTCAAGTGTAAACACTCATTAGATCAATAATTAAATCCCGCATCCAATGACTACCTATAATGCATAATTTTGAGAAGACCCACATTAATAAAAATTGAACATACATTAAAAAAAACTTGTTCAACACGTTTTTTTAATATAACTTCTTTTTTTTATTAATGTGGGTCTTCTTAAAAGTATGCATAGTGGCTACTTGTTGGATGTGGAATTTAATTTTTCATCCAACAAGTGTCTATACTTCAAATTTGAGTAAACCTATAAGGAGATAAGCAAAAAATACAATTAAAAAAGGAGTTTTCATCTTTTCCATCCAAAATTCATAATTCTTATTTTATTTTTTTGACTATTAATTTTCTTTTCCAGAGGCAACTCTTAGGAAAAAATTTCCTCTAATGTCATTTTCAATTTCCTGTTAGGGTTTTTTCATAAACCCTAGATTCCATCTATGACACATAAAGCCTAAGATATCAAAAATTTAACAACAATCCAATCATAGTACTATACATCTAAAGTTTTCAACAATATGCTTTTAGAATTGCATGTCAGACTCTACTAGGGTTTGTTGCAAACCCTTAGCTTTTATTATCAAAACTAATTCATATCAAATAATTGAAAACGATATCATCATGCCCTAGACCATTAATCTCTACTAGGGTTTTGTTACAAACCCTAGATTCCATAAGCTAAAACATCAACAATATATAATTATATATATATATATATATATTATATATATATATATATATAGGATTTCATAATCATGCCTTATCATTTCATAACACTATCTAATAAGTAAGCTCAAGACACAAACATTAATAAATCGAATTCAGATATATAACAATTTTCTCTGGGTTAGGATTTCGATCAAACATACAAATATACACATAGGGCTTTATTCCTAGGATCTTATTATAACTATTGCAAAGGTTTTATTCATAAACCCTAATTCACCAAACCCTAAATATATAAGATTTCAATATATAACTTAGACATTAATAGAAAACCCTATTATAAAATTAGATTTTCATTTACTCCATCCATTATTGGGTTCATGGCCAAGATTTCAGTTTCTCTAAACTTCCCTTTCTCTGCTTCATCTATAGGTTTCTTGACTCTTCCTTGAACAAGGTCCAAAACTTTGAGCTTTGCGAGAATAAGATCTATCCTATTTTTCCATTTCATGTAGTTGAAGGATCCTTCTTGTTTGTTTTCTCCCTTCATGGAGTTTTCCATATTGCAATCTTCTACTCCTTGTGACCCTTCTTGAAACCCTTATATCTCTCCTTTCAATAGTCTGCATTTTTCCTTCTTCTTCACCTCAACTCTGATACTTATTAGAAAATCAGAAAGGCAAATATTTTATTTTGTTGATAATTACATTGTGATATCTTTGTGTTCTTATTATCTTTCTTATGTTTCTATTTTATCTTTGTTTCATCAAGAAATTATCAAAAGAAAAACATGAAGATCAAAGACACCAGATGTCGACACTCTATCGAGGCTAAAAACCCTTTATAAGGGAAAAACCAACCAAACTCTTCCACTAACAAACTCAAGTTGAGATAGACCAAGACCCTAGACCAAAATACCTACCTCCTCAACAAATTTAGTCTTCCAATACGATTTAGCAAATTTCAGTAGTATTTTTCTTGTCTAGAAACTCCAACCTAACAACAAACCAAAATTTCAGTCCCAAGAATTTTGGCCCGACTATATTACTGTAACATCATCTCTTCCAACAAATCAACAACTTCACATGAGAGAGAGAGAGAGAGAGTGAGAGAGTTTCGACTTCTTGTGCTTGATAAAGACCTCCTTCTCCTTCACTAGAAGTTTCCTTCTTATCCCTTGAATTTCACACTTTTACTGGCCCTTAAATTTTTATATCAAACTTGATGAGTGAGTACTCCAAATGAGGTCAGGTTTCTACCTTTATATATGAGATTCTCCCCTTAGTTAGGTTGACTTATCTAGTTTGAGGCCAACTTGGTGGAGGAGGCCTAATTGACCTATTTTATATTAAAATAGATTACTTTCTTCACAAATGAAGCCCAAGAAGGGTCTTTTAGATTATGACATCAACAAGGGCACATGACATAGACCCTAGAAGCCTTCAATGAAGGCTTTTACCTAAAAACAATTTACCCAAGCATGAAACCCATGCTTTAATAAGTCGATTTCTTTAATAATAATTTTTTTTCTTTTTTTTTTATAAGTACATTACATACAATTATGAATATCGACACTAGTTACATTTTTCAACAAGCATATGTGGCAAAAATATTTGAAAATTGTGATGAGTAATCCGTACAAGAAAATTTGAATATCTTGATATTAAGGTGAATATGGGAACCATTGTGATGTAATACCTCCACCAGTTTATGATGTAAATATATATGTACTTTGATATTAAGCTTGTGAGATGGAGTCATTTTGCGAGCCTGCTTGCCTATGTGTTTATGCTTTACATATTTTGGGGACGAGTATGTCGAGGCTTACTTGTTCGTTTTGGTTATGTGGTCAAAGGGATAATATTGTAAATATAATGTAACTGATGTACATATTTTTTATATAATAAAATAATATGAAATAGGTTGGTTGTGGATCCCACTCCACGGTAAGAGTATGGGGGGCATGCAACTCCACGGTGGCAATGGCCAATGGTGTTGGATGACAGATGGTGTAGATGAGAGCACTTGGTGCCCACGTGGTTTTGAGGTGCCACATGGCTAAGAGAGGCCATGTAGTTATGGGCTATACACACACACACATTTTCTTGCAAGCCTCATTATGATTATTATTATGATGATTATGACTATGATTTTGAGGATTGTTGGATTTCGGTTATGAGCAATTGTAATATACCTAAGGGTGGATAATATGGGGTACATAGGGGGGTACCCAAATACATAATATGATGTCAAAAAGGGACCACAATTAGTTAGTTTAGCAAATAAATTTTGTAAGTAGTTACCCACATTAATGATGATTGTAAGTGTTTGACCCTCATTCTAAAGGGACCACAATTAGTTAAGTTTAGTTAAGGATAATAAATAAATGGGTCGCAACTAATAAATAAAGTGGTAAACCTGCATTATGGAAGGGACCACAAATAGTTAGGGAATAATGTGATAAGGTATTGGATGTATGGTATTAAGCGCTCATGGTATTACAATTGGTATTAACCATGGTATTATATGTATGAAGCCTATGTAGAGAGTAGAGACTCTTCATTGGAGATATGTCAAGTATTGTTTTGTATTTACAAACATATGATTTTTGGAGTATTTTCCTTCCTTAAGGAGTATTTGTATGGTGTTACCCTACCTCAAGGGTTTATATTAATAAATATATGAAGCTTTCATATTTTATTCTTATATTTCTCTTGGAATTATTTGCAGTATTATTACAAGTGGTATTGAGATATAATAAAATCTTTGAAAAAAATAAATTCAAGAGTCAATCCGAGAATAACGTAAACTGGTTCTTTATTAATGTCCAACCCTTGAGGTAGGGTAACACCATAAATCACTCCTCGAGTGAAGTAAACAAAGTTCCTTCTACCGATTAATTACTCCAGAAGACTTGGAATATGAAGTTATCCATTGAGGATATAAATATTATATTAAATATATGAATAAGAATGATAATTATTTACAATGAGAACGAGAGGCTTGCTTATATATCAAGCAAGTGTCTCTTCACGAAGAGTCGTGTCTCATTTAGACATGCCTCTTCAACCTAATTACTAATTAACTAATAATTATTTATGATTATTATCATTTACATTATATTTATAATATTTATATATTTTATTCATTACATTGCCTCCTTCCTCAAAAAGCTTTGTCCTCAAAGCATGTCGATCACAAAAGTCTCGATCTCTTTTTCGGCTTCAAATATATTTCTCTCTCGGAATAGTCATCCTTGTTGATACAACTTGATATGATATTCTTAGTGACAAACAAAATTGTCGCACTGAGAAGGGATCAGACCATCCTAGAATAATCTTCTGTGTAGTATTGTGATCACTAGAATTTTGTAACGACTTATCAGCATAAGACTGGATTGAGGTTACATCACTATTATATGGAACATTAGTTTGTTGTTTTTGGTTTGAATGGTACTGATATGTAGCATGGTTGATTGGTCTACTCTTGTGATTCGGATGTCGATATGGAGTTTTTAGATTTTTCTGGCAAAGATGTTGTTGAATTGGTTATGTAACATTCACTTGGGATGTCCATTGTCTGAACTGCAACATCTAAGTGTGTCGTTTCTTTAACTAACTTGTCTTCTTGAGTTGTCATATTCACTCGATCAGTATTTGTTTTTTTATCATCAACTTGAATTCCTACATTTGATGCTTCTTTCTCAATAAGTTGTTGTACCTTGTTTTCTAATGACTTATCCTTCTTAAGTTTCTTAATTTGCGACAGTAATTTTTTGCTATGGTTTTTAAATCGAGAAGCTTCTTCATTTTTGTCAACATTTATTTTGTCAATTTCTTTTTGCATATTTTGTAATACCTTTTTACCTTCTTGAGACATTACATTTGAATATCTGAGATATCTTCTAGTGTTACTGAATTTGGTTTTAGTGTAAAACCTTGGAGTGTTATTTTCTTCTTCTTGTAAGAAAATGTTAAAAACTTCTTCTTTGTATTTAGAATAAAGGAACCTAAAGTTTCCATCCAAGGTAAACCCAAAATAATGTCACCTTGATTGTTCCATAGGGTCTGAACTGAGAATTGTGATACAAATGTTAATCTTCATTGTTACTGTAATTGGCTATGTATATATTTTATTGCGAAAAAGTCTATTTTTTCAGTTATATTGACTCTGGAATCACTAGTTGCTTTGCGATTTTAGGTGTTATATAATTTGCCATCTTCTGTGGAGAAATAGAATAATACATCTTTCCTGCGGAAAGTTCCTTTAATGTTAATAAGCTTTACCGGTCTCTGGGTAAGTTTCTGGAACCTTATGGCCTTGATTTTTGTATAGACTCCATTTTTGCTTCTTGAATATTAAATATTTTTTATCACTTTACTTTTTTTTTTTATACATTTTTTTTCTATATATAATTTCTAAATATTCTCCTTTAATGTGGATTGTTAAAAACTTGAATACCCTTTTATTAAAAAAAATACTCCTTTATATTGTTTCCCTCTATACATGTATGTATTTCTTTATATTAAGACACCTTTTCAAAATAACTTTATTATCTTATAATAATAATAGTTTCACTTCTTTTTTTTAATAATAAATTGGTCCCCTTTTTTATATACTTAATTACTTCCTTGATAAATTTTAATGTCACCCCACTTAATAAATATAAAGGTCACGTCTTTTCATATCACACGGTCACGATGTTAAAATACCATGGGCTATTACCATGGGTTGTTTTTAAAACATTCGTTAAAATGTTCTCCACGTAAAAAGTAAAACGTATTTCTTTTGTTTTTTGTTTTTTTTTTAACATATACAAATAAGAATGATAATGATTTACAATGAGAATGAGAGGCTTTCTTATATATCAAACAAGTGTCTCTTCACGAAGAGTCATGTCTCATTTAGACATGCCTCTTTAACCTAATTACTAATTAACTAATAATTATTTATGATTATTATAATATTTACATTATATTTATATTATTTATATATTTTATTTGTTACATTGATATTTTATTCATTACATCGAGGGAGGAGAACACCCCACAAGCCACACGCTTATCAATATAAACCGTACTTGACATATATCCAATGGAGAGTCTATAGCCTCTATATAGGCTTTATACATACACTACCGTGGGTAATACCATGGGCCCTCAATACCATACATCCAATATAATGGGCTTATTTCATTTACATCATATTATTTCCTAACTACTTATGTTCCATTGCATAATGTTTGTTAACCACTTTACTTGTTAACTATGGCTCGTTTATTCATCATTCTTAACTAAACTAACTAATTGTGGTCCCCTTTTACATCATCTTACACCCTTGGGTACCCACCTATGTACCTCATATTAACCACCCCTAGATATACTACATTCCACTCCCCTTAAAGCATGTTTTATCCCTAAAACATGAGAAGAACACAAATAATAAGATATATTGAAAAGAGTAGTCCAATAGTACCATGCACCTGCATCCATCCATCCAAGAGAAAGTCGAACACTTTTTCTAACAATTACCTCACTTGATTGAAATGGAAATTGGTTCTTGTGGTTCCGATTTGTAGATGTGTTGTGGGTAGATCATCATGCCTCTTTGTGTCTTCCAGGTGCCTCCATCCATTTTGTTAATCTTTTTCCATCTTGTTAGTATTTTTCTTGCTGATTAGAGTCATACTGAGTGATGTGGGTGGTGATATGTTGAAGCCTTAACTGATGGGATTTCCTTCTTCAATTCCTCAACTGATGGTGCCTGAGTGGTGTCTGGTTCCTTTTGTGGTGATATATTGTCTTTAATTAATTGGTCCACCATGCTCATCATCTAATATGTGAGTGCCTACAGATCTTTCTGTTGGTGCCTACCCGATCTCGTCCTATTTACTAATGGAAATATCCTACATGGTAATTTTCTTCCTTTTGTACCATAGCTTCAGAATTTTTTTTTGTTCATTAATATTGACATTACCAACTAAGTCCATCCAAGGATGTCCCAAAACAACATCCTCTTCATCTAGATCTAAAACATAAAATTCAGAATGTAATACATATTTATCCACAGTAACCTTCAAGTCCCTATATATTTGAATGTGCACACCATCAACATGTGCATTGTCAATGTGATGTGTTGGAACTTGCAATCTTTTGTCCAGATTGAGATTGATGAGATTATGCTTGCAACTAGGGTTAACAGAAATAATGATCGTCTCTTTGTGAATATATCCATGAATTTTTAATATGGACATATCAGAAAATAGGTCTTTATGGCTTTTATTTTCCTTCTTTCTAGCATGAGACCACTTGTCTAAAAGGAATTTTTTTTATTTCTTCATTTGGAAATTTTTGGTATCTTGTCATAATTAAGTGAGTACCATGTGACAAACTCATCTTTGAAATCATTCCTTAGTCAATATCTCAAATTTATTAGGCATAGTGACTTCTTGTATTTTAGGTATTCTTCTACGGTAGGACCATCCTCTTTTCCTATAAAAATCATCTTACTAGAACTCATAAAATAGAGTGAGGGTTTTGAAAAAATCACTTACTTTTGGGTAGAAATTTTGGAATGATCACAACTCGGCCACTGTTGTGTGGAATTATTATTATAACCCATTTTCAGAAACAGAATAGCCACTTTGCATCCCCTTATGTTGCTAGGATCACAATCTAGGCACTTTGTGAGCTTAAATATGTGATGTCAAGTTTCTCATTGTCACAAAAAAAATTTCTAAAAATATAGTTGATTTTAAATTAGTGAAATCTCCTCCATTCGGACTTCGATTCCGGAAATTTCCTTTTTTAATTTGGGTGCTTTTTCGATAAGGACTCAAATATGCAATTGGTTTCTAAAAATACCACACCAAATCTATAGAAATTGACCTTAAATCCACAGCCCATGATTTCTCGTCAGAATATTTTTGAAAAATAGCTTATTTTAAATAAGTGATATCTCCACTATTCAGGCTCTGATTTAAACGGTTTTTAAAAAAAAAAAAAATTAATTTGGGTGTTGTTTTGTGAGAAAATTAGGTTTGGAATTTGTTTCTGAATATTTTTCACCAAAATTTCCACATCTGATCTACAAATGCACCGCCTACTATTTTCCCAAAAAGAAAAAAATATCCCCACTTTTCCCAAGAAACAGCTCTAATACCACTTGTAATAATACTTCAATTATATTATAATATCTGACAAAAATAGATGGAAGAGCCAACCTGAGAATAGCATAAAATGTTTCTTTATTAATATCAAACCCTTGAGGGAGGGTAACTCTATACAGACACTCCTTAAGGAAGGAGAACACTCCACAATCCATATGTTTTTCAATGCAAAACAATACTCAACATATCTCCAATGGAGAGTCTCTAGCCTCTATATAGGCTTCCTACATACAATGCCATGGACAATACCTATTGTAATACCATGAGCCCTTAATACCATATATCCAATACCATGGGCTTATCACATTATTCCCTAACTACTTGTGGTCCCTTCTGTAATGCAGGTTTACCACTTTATTTATTAGATATAGCTTGTTTATCCATTATCCTTAACTAAACTTAACTAATTGTTGCCCCTTTATAATGAGGGTCAACCACTTACAATCATCATTAATATGAGTAGCCATTTATGAGCTTTATTTACTAAATTAACTAATTGTGGCCCCCCTTTTACGTCACATTATGCCCTTTGGTACCCCCCTATGTACCCATATTATCCTCCCCTAAGTATACTACAACAACCACTGGTGAGCCATGTACTTGGGTTTCAGACCAACTAAGAGTTGTGTCGATGTGTGTCCTAGAGCATCATAACTATTGGGTTGGCACCTTGGCTATGGAGGTACAATTATTAATTGTTACCAATTCCTATGGAATTCCAGACCCTGCTCAGGGATGACCTGTGGTTGAAATCCATGAATCAGGTGGTTAATGGTAGGGAAGAACATGGAGAGCTCGTAGCTAGATGGTTCATCTTGGCAAGATAAGTATTTCATTTTACGTGCCAGGTTGTTTATGTAATTTTATGTTAAAACCCTAGCTTTGCAGTTTTCTGTCAAAATGTTTATGTTTTCCCTTGTGTTTTGTTGTGCGTATTTTTTATTGCACTTATGGTCAACTTTGTTGGATATTTCGTTGTGCATACATATAATTGTAATTGTCAAATAGTGTGATATTAAATATTTCTCTGTGTTATTATTAAATGACATTTCCATTGTGCATGTTGCAATCACTTTATATATGTATATTTGTTAAATTGGTATTATGAGTACTCGACATTTGCATTTATGAAAACCCAGTTCTGCCATGCATAAAAGAGGTTGTATAAGGTTAGGGTTTTATTTCATTCCCATGTTTATAATCATGTGATTTAAGTGTTGGTGTAGTGGTATCATTTCCCAACAAGAATTTGGGACATTAGAAAGTGGTGTCAGAGCTCAATTTACAACACTGAGCTTGATTAGGCCATAATTAAAAATGAAAAGAGGAGTTGTGGGTTGTTCACCAACTATTTGATGAAAGTCACAGTGGTGGTTGTTCACCAACTGTTTGACAAAAGTTAAAATGTTGAAAGTGATTAAAATCTGCTTGGAAAAGAACCTAGGCATCAGGAAAGGGTTTAAGAGGTCAAATTATTACGAATAAAGTGAAATTTTGTTTATTTTAGCCTTAGACAAATAAACTCTGTGTGCAAAATATCATTCATGTGTGTTATTGTTCCATTTGGGTTATGGTTGAAGAGTCGAAGCGATATAAGATGTACCCAATATACATATGTGTTGTGGGGGTGGGGGGCTGGAGGGGATGAATTTCGTTTTATTGTTTTATATATAATGTTTTGTATAACATTTACACCCCCTCCCACCCCTATATGTATATAATATATATAGTATATATATTATTATATATTATATTATATATATATATATATAATAAAACCATTGAGGAAGCGATATAGGTATATGGAGATCTATATGAGAGGTGGCTTACTATATATCATATTATATATATAAAGTGGAACCTCTCAGTTTGTACCTGTCATGTGCATTACATATTAAGCCATGGTGAAGGTCTCATTTCATGATTGCAGATTCCAGATAGAATTCTTCTGTGAGGCCAAGAGTGTTTGAAGTAATACACAAAGGTTCTAAGAGCAAGGCCTATCAAGGGCCATAATCCATGTGCCTCAATAGAAATGCAAAACTCCTGCCCATGCTGCCAAGCCATGAGAGATGGCAATTCTGTACTTAGATTAATTCAAAGATGAGCCACGACTTGAGAGAAAAGGGGCCATGGTGGCAGGGCACGAGCCATGGTGTCAAAGAGAGGACTACAAGGCATAACCACGGAGGCAAGTGGAATGTTGGCGTCAATGATGAATAACAAGCAAAGTTTAGGGGAGGGGTAGAACCCCAATTGAGATACCCCCACCCCGCTTCGCAGGTGCCATCAGACGTTATTCCCCCCTCGCCTCCATCAAACTATCGATCTAGTTCAATGAAATATGAACCTTGGATGGTGGGGCCTAGAATTAGAAAGTGGAACTGTGATTGAGGGACCCTTCCTCCTCTGGTGTACGTCATAGTTTTGTTACATTTTTATTAAGAATATTTTTTGTTCATAAATTTTATTAGTTGACCTTTAATTGACTATATATATATATATATATATAATATATATATATTATATATATATATATAATGTGTAATTTATTTAATTAATAAAAATTTAAGATCATTAAAATTTTATTTTTAAATTTTTTACATTTTTTTAATTATTTAAATTAAAATAAATATATATATAAAACAAAATAGTAAATAATATATATAATAAAATAAAGGAAAAGAGAAAGAATTACCTTGTTAAAAAATAGTCATTTTAAAAGATAAAAATTATTTATTAATAATTATTAGTGGATGGTAAGGATTTAACCTTCACAAAATATTCTAGAATATTCTTAAAAATAGTCACAAATCCAAGTTTAAGATTTATCTTAAAAGTAGTTATGCCTATCATTTTCATTAAATTGATGTCATGTGAATATGTGTTATATGAACATCAGATATGGTTCTTTTTTCCTGTGGTATTAGTAAGACATGGTATTGGCTCATAGTATTGTAACAAAGCTTATTTACAAGATTTCAATCGTAAAGTGAGGGTGAATCCCCATGTTAAAGTGGGAGTGAATATGTAATCCTCCCTCACACCCCGTTGGATTAATCTAGTTTGAATGGGAGGTGTTATTTTCAACTAACTTGGCCTCCATGGATTCATTATGAAGATGGGGTTATAATTTACCTTCTTTCCCAAAGTAAGTGGAATTAACTTTGGATAACATCAATGTGTTTAGCTCGTCAAGAGATTTTTAGCAATATAAATTTTATATGAATCTGATGCCCAGATCAAAATTTATGAACATTTTAAGTTTGATCATTTACTCTCTACCACATAGGAAAGGAATTGACATGTGGCACCAACATGGCCAAGCCACCTCACCTAGGTGGTTCCATGTCACTCTAGGAACCAACCTGGACATGGTTAATTCCACATGACACCTGCCACATCACCTATCCCATGGGCCCACGAGTTTATCCCTTAACATGCAAACATGTTATTTCACGTTATATTTGGTTTTCTTGGAAATTCAGAGTTCCCAAACTTTACCACATGCAAAACATTTTAGACTCTCAGATATGTCTTAATCCCCACAAGGCATTTGACTATGCACTGCAACCATTAACTAATTTATGCGGCCATGAATATCTAGCTTGGCCACTCATTTGGGTTGCGTGAGATTTACCCAAACTAGGACCACTCTATATTTCAAATGAAATTTGGCTTGAGACCAAAATATAACTCCATTGCCTCGAGCCCCCAAAATGGGTCCCACCCTAGATGACCTTGACTTTAACCTCTTTTTGGATGTATCCAGCCTCATCTGTATCTAGATCTATTGCAAACTTTTCCATGGCGAATTTCCTAGATATTTGTATTCCTAAATATGTTTGAATCACTCAATTATGTCTGACTTGGATACTCCCATATACAAGTGTGTTTCGTGCATGACTTAAACTTAGAAGATTTCAAGGTTTTCTTCATCATTTTGGGGAACTCGCCAAGGTTCTCATGAGGCCCTAACTTTGCCCAAAACTTCCATATTCATAGGAATGCACCCTAATGTCAAGCATAACCAATAAAAGTGTTATCCATAGGAATTTTACACTCACATAGATGTGAATTTTCCTATTACCAAGCATTATAACAAGCTAGACCATAGCTACTAGCACTTTATGATTTCAACTACAACATTCACCAAGTCTTTCTATAGAATGGATTTGAATCATGCATTAAATCATTGTTAGACCATGAATAAATAAGGAAACCAATCAATCATGCACCATAAAAATCCATTTTGATTCTTGGCATGCCATGTACAACATTTTAACAATAGAAATTCCTTGATTCTTAAACACAAAGACTCCTTGACAGCTATAACACCCAAACCATGGAAGTTCACGCACCATAACAATCTAATTGGGTTCATTAGACCGTCATAGATAATTATTTTAAATATCTATGCATATCAGGAATACATCAACAATGACAAGGATCTAGAAGTCCCTCACACCATGAGAATAATCATACAAATCATTTCATTACAATTACACAGGAATACATATTCCTTCATTAACAACATTGCTATGCTCATTATTATATAACAAAACTATTTATAATTCAAATGCAATAAGTATACACAGAGAATATAAGTAAGCAACTTATATTATTATCTTGAGTGACTCACAACCAAGAGAGGGACTTCAACTCTCCACCTAATCATAGGCCAACTAATCTATAATATTTCTTGCAGTTTATCACCCCCGAGTCAGATTCAGAGTCTAAGGATTTAATTTCTCAGGAGTATTCTCACCAATAACCAGTCAACATATGGTAAGAAGAGGATTCAACTTTCTAGGAGGTTTATCAACTACCTCTAGTAGTAACACCATAGTGACTATTTGTTTGAATAAAAATCAATCGCAGTAATTCATCCAATTCCAAGAGAATGAATACACGATCTGGTTGGTTTATCAATTGGGTTCTCTAAGATAACACTACATGAGTCAAGAGACCACTATCCAGGTGGTTTTTCAGCTTACTGGCTTAGCACAAAAGTGGTTTATCACTTCTTCTAGCCAATACCTAGGTATCTTGATGCAGGAGCATTCACCCCAAGTAAATCATTTTATATTAGTAGACATATGGGGTCTTGTGTTTTAGGGAAGTTGGTTTTCCAAGTATTGAGTTAATGTAAATATTTATGCCTTTGATTGATTTTCAATGAGAATAGAAATTAATTAGACATATTTGTAAATGTTCTCGAATGTAGGAGAACATGAGAGGGCTAGGATTAGTTAGCAATTAGTTTGAAGAAAATATTGAGAAACTGTAAAGAAACTGCTCATAATGTATTGAAAAGAAAAAAGAGAAAGGTTGGAGAGGAGAGTCAGCCAGTTAGCTAGCCATCCAGCCAAGGAGAGTGTGTCTGTACGCCTATGGGCAAGAGAGGGAGAGAGGCCATTGTAATCAGAAGATCAGGCCAGAAAGACAGAGTCTTGTTGTGTAATCAATTGTTATTTGTCTATATACAGAAGAAATCAATTTTGAGTTCGAATGTGTGTTAGAATGTTGAATGATGAATGATGGTTGAATTGGAATTCAATACAAATGCGTGTGCAGACAGGTCGAGGCAAATACACAATGGAGGAAAAGAGGCCGAGGAGAGAAACAAACCATAGGTTCGTAATGGACCTTTAAATCCATTAAGGGTTCAAGAAATGATCAAGGACAAGATCAATGAAAGAAGCATGAGAGGGTAGTCCAAAAGGAGTCGTGTAGCGAAAACAGCAAAGAACAGAACCAAGTTAAAGAAACCCTGGAAACCACAGAAGAATGGAACAAATAATGAAAAAAGCCAAGTAAACAAGCAGTCGAGGAATTGAAGTATTGAGGCTCAAGGACCATTGGATCCGGAAGATCAACGGTCCAAACTAAATTGCATCGGCAGAGTCTTTTTAAAAGTAATCAGAACTGAGCCTTAAGGAATTGCGATGAGTGATGGCCAATTGATCATGGACCGTTGGATTGGGACCAGATTAGCAGTCCAAATCTAATCGTAAGTCGGCAGTCGGAGGTGCCAAAAGACAACAACGTGACATTGTGATATCACCGATAGCATAAATCGGCAATCGGAGAGTTGGGAGATCGGCACTGTGGAAAGGATCGGAGCAAAGAGTGGACCTGAAAAGTTATGTAGCGCAGTTAAAGTGATTTGAGGTTTGGGAAGTTATGCGTTATCACATATCATAGGACCGGGAGGAATAAATGTTAGTGGAACTTGCAATAGGAGTGGTTGCCAATTGCGATAAAGTTTAACCTTGGGGCCTGTGCAGATACTGTACCGAGGTGAAAAATGTGAGTTTTTGGTATATTTCCTTTGTAATTGGATTATAAGGAAATTATCCCCGATAAAGGATTTTCATGCGTTAATTATGTATTAACCAAGGGGAAAGGTTATATATGTGGGTTTTAGGATGGTTGAAGGATTATAAAGGTTGCGAAGGGTTTTAACAGTCCCGATATTAAAGCAATGGAAGTTTTATAAGGAATAACCAGTCCCGATAGGAAGGGTTCAAGTAAAATACTTTAATAAAGTCTTATGCAAAGTTTTAAGGGGTGATTAGAGTTCTGATAGAGGGTTTTAAGCAGGGTGACTGGGTTCCGATAACAAGGAACTATTATTTAGGGCCTTAATCGTTTATGGTTGTAGATTTCAACTCTTGGTTAGTTAAAATACCTGGGACGAATGTGTTTATGTGTCCATATGCATACTGTGGGTGTTAGCAAGGGTAGCCCTGCATTATATCTCAACCTCTCAAATGGTTTATCAGCCCCAAGGCTAGCACTGAGTGTTTCAACTCCATTGAACTATCCCTGGCCAACCAATTCACAGGCACACACACTAGTCTTAGAAAAGCACAAGGAATGTTATCCCAAACATAAAAAAACACTAGAAAAAAGTTATTTCTCCCCAATACATCCATATGCACTACTAATTTCACACTTTGCATTCTCTTCCCTTACACATTCATCGTTATTTCTATTGTGAGTTATCTCTTGCTCGATACAACTACGCATTATGTTTGCCCTCTTGCATCTCCACCTCTCCACACCTTGTCTCTAGTTTGACTTTTGTTTCAATCACTCTATCCAAATGTGTTGACCACACCCACACCTTCTACGAAAAAATGGGATTGCATGGGCTCGTCTTTCACTCAGGAAGCCCATTCTTGAATTCAATGGTTGCACCAGCAATGCCATAAATCTATGACGGAGATAGGAGGTGAAATAAAATGCAATGGGTTGGGTTTACAGGCAACTCCTGCTCCTCAAACCTTTGAATCTATGTGTGCTTCCCTCAACCACTCAATGTTTACATTTCTGCATTATTATATGAATTACAATTCATAGCAAAATCTATGAGAGGGATAACAAAAAAGGTTGTCAAAAAATCTCCATAGTTAAGAATCTTATTGCA
>APFE030177244.1:85289-113321 GCA_000404065.3 Pinus taeda
AATAAAACAAAATAAAATTTCTTATTTTATAAATAGAGTTTCACTATGAGCAACCATACTCATCGTGTTAATCTCAAGCTCCTAATTTACTCATTTATTGGTTATAGTTTGATTGTTTTCTGTTTTGGAGTTTTTTGGGTATATTTTTCGTTAAATTTACTAAAAATTTAAAATGCATTTTAAATAACAAAAAAAAATCACAAAATTCTTAAAGAAAAATTTAAAACCTAAAATATTAGAAAAAAAATTGTTTAAATTACCATTCAAAATCAGATAATATGCATTTAATACAGAAAACATTGCAAGTAAGAAACAAATTTAAAACCTAAATTATAGATTTTTGTGGTTTCAAAGTGTTTTCTACATTGTTTTGAATGGTATTTTTTAATGCTTTTCTAGGTTGGTTTTGTGGTTTTCTAAGCTGTTTTGAAGATTTTTTTTAAAGTTTGCTTGGTTGGTTTTGTGATTTTCTAAGCCTTTTTCAAGGGTTGTTTTGGAGGTTTTCATAGTTTTTGTATTGTTTTTTTTTTTTAACTAATTGGTTTTCATGGTTTTTCTAAATAGTTGTTTTTTTTAAATAATTATTTGTTACAGTTTGCAAGAAAAAATAAGAAAGACAAAGGATAGAGTACCTACTTTTGCTTGAGACTCTACGATGTTGGTGGGGTGGTTGGTGAGATCACTATAATAAAACCTTGTGATTAGCTTCCATTTTTACTTCCATTTTTGTCTAGAGCCCATTTTTTGTGCTATTTGTGTCCATTTATCAAATATGGTGCAAAACTTCATGCAAAATTTGCACTGAGTTTTGCACCAAGTCTTACACCAAGTTTACCACCAGGTATTGCAATAGATTTTGCACTAGGTTTTATGCCAAATTTTGTGTCATCCGTTGCACCAGGTTTAGTTCCAGTTTTTGCATCAAGTTTGACACCTAATTTTGTTTCACCTACTTTTGCATCCTCTATTGCATCCACTTTTTGTACCTACAATTGCTTCAACTTTTGTAGCATATTTTGCATATTTTTTAAAATCATTTTTTGCATCCATTTTTGCATCATTTTTTGCATCCCCTTTGCACCAAGATTTGCATCGAGGTTTGTGTCTAGTTTTGCATCTACATTTGTTGCATCCACTTTTGCAACTTTATTTGCATTCATATTTACATCCTCTCTTGCATCTATTATCGTGTCCAGTATTACATCCAATTTGGTTGTGCCACAATTTTTGCCTAGTTGTACACCTTCCTCTACACCCACTTTTGTAACTAATTTTGCATCCATGCTTACATCCTCATTTACATCTAGGTTTTCATCAACTTTTACATGTATTTTTGTATCCCATTTTGTATCCACTTTTGTCTCAAGATTTGCATTTGTCTCTCATTTTGCATCTACTTTTGCATCGACTTTTGTTGCATCGACATTTGTATCCAATTTTGCATCCAATGTTGCACCCATGTTTACATCCACCTTTACATCCCTTTTTTCATCTTCGTTTGCAACAAGGTTTTATTCTTTTTTGCATCTATAATTACATCCACTTTTGTTGTGCCACAGTTTTCACCATGTTTTGCACTTACTATTGCACCCACATTTGCTTCCAATTTTTCATCCATGTTCACACCCTCTTTTGCATCAAATATTGCATCTCTTTTTACATCCACTTTTGTATCAGGTTTATGCATTGGGTTTTGCATCTCGTTTTGTATCTACTTTTTCATTTACTTCCATTTCATCCATTTTTTGCATCCAATTTTGTTTCGCCTATTGCACCCATGTTTGCATCCACTTTACATCCCTTTTTGCATATTGTTTTGCATCCAAGTTTGCATTTTTTTTTTTTGCGTCTGTTGTTACATCCACTTTTGTTGCACCACAATTTGTGCCATATCTTGCGCCTACCATTGCAACCCACATTTACTTCCACTTTTGCATCCACATTTGCTTCATCTTTTGTGTCCAAGTTTGCATTGAATATTGTGTATGTTTTCGCATCCCCTGTTGCATCCAATTTTACATTAGGTTTTTGCATCTCATTTTGCTTCCACTTTTGTTGCATCCACTTTTGCATCTAATTTTGTGTCCACCATTGCACCCATGTTTGTGTCCATGTTTACATGTTTTTTGCATCTTGTTTTGCATCCAAGTTTGCCTCCTTTTTACATCCAAGTTTGTGTCCATTTTTGTGTTTATTGTTGCATCCACATTTGTTTTACCATAATTTGTGTCAAGTTTTACACGTACTATTGCACCCATGTTTGCTTCCACTTTTGCATTTTCATTTGCATCATATTTTTCATCCAATTTTTCATTGGCATTTGCTTTTGCATCCAATTTTAGGCTTTGCGTCTTGTTTTGCATCTACTTTTGTTGCATCCACTTTTCATCCAATTTTATGTCTATTGTTGCCCCCATTTTTGTGTTCACTTTTGCATCCATTTTCCAACACTCATCATATTTTTTTCATTGACAATATTTCTTATGAAATTAACAATTATGAGCAACTAATGAAAATATCAATAATCATGATGATGATGATAATGAAAATCATCACTTTGACATGAATTTTGATTATTATGATAATGAAAATGACGATAATGAAGATGCTTGTTACAATGACAATGATGATGATGATGATGATGATGATGATGATAATGCTAATAACCTTAGCCAATATTCCCAATTTTTAAATGTTTTCATTGTGAGAATCATAATCATTATCTTTGGAATCATCATTGTCATCTAGGTCATCGGCAACAACAATAATGGCATGAATGATGATGACATCCATGAAGACGATGACAACAATGATGATAGAAATTACATTAATGATAACAATGGGGATGGTGAAAATGATAATGACGATGATAATGGTGGTGATGATCATCATCATTGATCATATCTCAAAAATAGAGTTGTTATTTCTCTTGCATATATGATATGTGTCCTAAATAACCTTTTTCTAACACTCATCACATTTTTTGGGTTGATTATATTTCTTACGACACCTATAATTATCAACAATTGATGACAATGTCCATAATGGTGATGATGAATATGGTGATGATGGCATAAATGATGATTATGATTATAACGAAATGATGACAATAACAATGAAAATGAAAATGATGGCAGTTATGATTATGATAATGAAGATGATGACAATGATTATGATGGTGCCAATGAACCTATAGTCTTATGGATTCATGAAATTACTAGTTTCAAAACCATCTTTTGCATATGTATTACTATCAAAAAGTTTACGTTCCTATCTCTCTTGGGATATCTTACTATAATGGTGGTGTCAGCACTAGAAAGGTATACTTTAGATTTACCAACAAGAATGCCCTAAGATTTGAAAAATGAGTTTTCAATCAAGAAATAAAGCTATAGGAAGATGAGTAGGGTAGGGATGTCAGTACATTGATGCTAGAGAGGTATTTGAAAACCAAAGTTCCTGAAAAGAAATTATCAAAACCCAAGAAGAAGGATCAAACCCTAATTAGATAACTAAGATGACAAAATTGCATGTAAACTCAGGAAAAATGTAGTGATCAAAGGCAAAAATTTTAGAGCCGAAATACCACCCAGTAGGGTTTGCAGGGATGCAAAATTCCCCTTCAATATCTGAGTTTAACCCCTCAGTTTTCAAGGAAAATAACTTTCAATGCTCTATCAAAAAAGGTTTGACTGAAATAGAGAGTATATCAATGCTCCCTAGAAGTTATGGAGACTGAAACATAGGGATATCAATTCCTTGGTCTGAACTACATCTGCAAAACATGGGGAAAGAAACTTATATCCAAGAGGTTTCAAGATCTAAGTTTCGAAACCAAGATTTGTATATGACTAACAACCATTGTAAAACATCAAGGAAACCAAAAATTCCCAAGAAATATTAAGTATAATAGGCTAACAATTTTGAATTACTAGGATCTCCCCAATATGGTCACCAATTTTGTTTAAGAGAGAATTTCACCTACATTAGTAGGTCACTTTAATCCCAACAAGATTTACCTAGAGTTTGCCCAAACGATGTGTGTGAATGAAGAAGTGAGAAAAATGAAACTGGACAATCCTAAACACTTATAGATTCACAAGATGAAGGAAATATACATACCTTTTAATGTTAATCCTTAACTCTATCTGATGAAGCCATCTCTAGGAAGATCTCCTTTGATATCTTTGCTCGTGGATCTCCTAGATCACCTTCACATAGAGAAAGAAATCAATACGATTTTCCTATGAAACAATATAGTTATAAACATCATATATCAATCATGTAAAATAAAATAGACCATGAAAGATAGATAATGGGGAAAGTCTTCATTAATATTTCTCTTTGGTAGAGTTGGAATACATCAATGGGTCATCCAAGCTTCTACCCTTGATTTCTTCCCTAACCTCTATGCTCACTAGTGTGATGGTAAAGTTTATCATGGTTGCATCAATGATAGAATTTGGGAGAGGTTCCTTCTTCTTGATGTGAGTAGTGAAGAGCTCTATTTATATATATTCCCATAATGATTGGCCTTCATTGCACCTAGAATTTTTTTTGACCGTATCAAGGTGATGATTAAGATAGACCAAATCAACCATTTTTTTAATCAACAATGATCATTTTAAACAATGTTATTAATTTGGACCAATTCTAAGATTATCCAGTCGAATTCTCACACTATTTCGGAGCTCTAGTGTAGAGATGGCTTTGATGGCCTTCTGTTTTAGTCTCTAACACTAGGAAGGAGCATTAATCCCTCAAAACACTTTTGTTTTGTTTCACCTATCACAAATTGATCCTCTGACTTGGAAAAGGATGTGCTTATCTTCTTGACCCTAGGGGGTGGCTTTTTGAGCCTTAGCACTTGGTAGTGTGAGTAACTATGTGCTTTATTTATGGTAAGACAATATCATTGATAAGTGCATCGAAGATACATTAATTCCTGATGAAGGAGAGGCATGATATTCATCAATTATTAATGTGTTAGATTATATGGATGATAACATGACCTCACATTAGGTAGTCGATTGTTCAAATATGCTTCGTTAGGGGGACATGATAGTAGGTTTCATATAGTTGAGTGGCGACGATACAACATCATTCATGGTGAGACAAGCACTTTAATATTCCACACAATGGAACATGTATGGCTTGAGTTCGGATTAGGTGTATTCTAGGTGATATGTGTGCTCTCCAACCTAGTATGGAAAATATGTTGTAATTTCTTGTGCTATCTTGTTAAACATTTTTGACACGATCAAATTATGTAAAAATAAATATAAAATATAATAAAAATTAAAAAAAAAAAAGTAATTAATATTTATACATAATTAATTGTAATTAATAGTTAAACCAACCTAGATCCATCTTAACTCCAGATCTACCAAGTGCTGAGAAAGATCAAATCTCTTGAGGTGTAGACCTCTTTTAAAGTGAAAAGAGAATCAATCTCTCTCAATTATTGGTAAATCCAAATTTAAGATAGATATAGGATTGTCACAAATCCAACACTACAAGTGAAATTAATAGAAAAAATCCAAATTGAAAAGCATTTAAACTCATCCTATCAAAATTCGTTCATAAAAGTTGGACATGAACTTGTTGTAGCACCTACAACCACCCTCCAAAATTTTTCCTTAGCTTCGTTTTGGAGCCTCCCTACCAACCATTCATTTTGGAGCCTCCATACCAACCATCCTTAGCAACATGTCTTGCATTGTCCTATGCCTTTCAACTTGTTTGTCTCCCACCCGCAGGTTGACACTCCCGGACTTAACCATTTTCTGGTTATGATGCTCACCCAGAAAATTGTGCAATTATGGAGTGGAACCAGCCTTCCCTATGGAAATTACACAATCCATCTGTGTTTCCTGCTGGGCTCCAAAAATGTGCAATCCAACCAGGTAGCCTTCCCTTTGAAAACTTCGCAATGCATCTCAACACTAGGCTTCATCTCAAAAATTGTACAATTCTGACTGACAGCCAAGGCTTCAGTTTAGAAATTGCGCAATGCATGAGGGACAACCAGACTTGCTCAGCTCATAAACTGTACAAATGTCATTCCTAGGCTTGCAAGCCATTGCATGTGCTTCCAGGTTGACCAGTTCTCCCCCAGGATGGAGCAATCTTGATTTGCATACATGGGCTGCTTTTTTTGAGAAATTAAAAAATCAAAAAACACCTGTAGATTTTAGGGATCTATTTTTAGCAGCTGGAGGTTACATGCAAAAGTTGTTTTAGGAACCTCCTATCAAGTGTCGTTCTTTCCTAGATATGTGGCATGCACTTCATAAGCCTCGATATTATCAAACTTATTTATTCAATGTTTTAGATTTCATTCCTCGCATCGATCTTGGACCTCTGACATCCCACATCACATCTAGGAGTATTTGGCACATTCAACAAAGCGTTTTCCGGGTAAGTCTTCTTTTCATGTCTTTTTCTACTTTACTGTTGCTTTTTGTATTTATCTTTGTTTGAATGTTATTTTCTTGGTTTTGTTGAATGCTTGTTGTTGTTTTAATGCATGTTAGCTTATAGAAGCATTGTTTCAAGTTTTTCATTGCATCTCACTATTGTTGCATGCATGACATTGTTTATGCACTTACGGTCGCCATTGTGGCGACTCGCTATACATACATGCTTGTTTTCCCACTTTTTGAATCCTACACTCACTGTTTGCATTCAAGATCATTCACTCTTGCTTGCACTCACCTTCTTCATGCATTCATAACTTTTCATGTTTTCAGTTGCCCATTAGCGATCTGGGCTGCCTTGGCCCAGACCTTACCTTGCCCAAATGGCAATGTGCATTTATGAGAGTGAAGGCTCTACTTTCCTCCCAGAAATTGCACAAAGCTATCCCACCACTGGCCTCCAGTGTTTCTCTGCACAATTTTGAGAGGCAGTGCCTTGTTGGCCCTAGAAAATGCACAAGTGCAGTTTGCTAGTTCGCAATCCTTGCTGACTGAAATTGTGAATTACATAGGTTCAGTCCTCAGCGAGCCAGGGTGGGCTATGCATTTCACATTTTTAGTAGTCATTCAGCCTCCTGATAGATTGAATTTTGCCTTGCAAAATTTTGGCAGTCAGTCTCTCAGCCTCCCGGTGAAAATTGCGCAATCTTCCTAGTGAGTCACCCGATTATGTTGCATGTCAGTCCTCAAAGTTTCTTTTGGTCTTCAAATGACATATTTCTTGCCATGAGTTTTCCTATGTCTCCAGGTATCACAAGTGTTCATTCATCTCTCAGAAGTACTAGTTCAACAGCCTCCAAGAGAGAAGGGTCAAAGGACATTGTCGAGAGTGCAATCGGGGATGCAGTTGAGCAAGTGTCTATAAACATACCTATCTACAAAGACACCAAGTTGTTCATAGAAAAAGATATAAAAATTAAATGGAAGGACATCAATGATACATTCTCAAGCACATTTGAGGAAAATATAGAAGACTGTAGGGTCTATGTCAACATTCATAAGTATGGCTTGTACCGGATTACATGCAGGTATCTCGTGTTTCCATGCAAGTACATGATCCACTAGATTGTCTCGCATACTGATCCTGAGATAATGGCATTGAGCAATGTAAGTGGAACACATCTTGCTACCTTCAAGGAGAAGAACTTTGAGGAGATGTACCACTTGCCATAGCTGGTGACCATGATGGAGAAACCCTTCAGCAAAACCAACAGCAATGCAAACTCAAGAGATATCTTGAAGAGCTCGGTCAAAGAGTCAACCAAGTTCAGGACAACACCCAGCCAAGTTTACAAGACAAAGATATTGTGGAAGGCATATCAATACTTGGTCATATTTTCATGCCACTTATACAGACAAGACGTCACAAAGACCTTCCCGCAGAGTTGCGTGATCGTGTTGGATCAACTGACTAGCAAAGGAAGACTTTGCAACTAGTCCAACATGTTGGTTCTCAGGTTAAAGGAATAAGTGATAGAAGCTTCGCATCCACCCAAGGGTCAGCAAGTGAAGATATACATGTATGGCTACATATTGGATGCAGTTTGTGCCCGTCAGTAGTTGCTAGGCTTCGATTGGGCATGGACACCTTCGAAAACCTCTGTGCACATGTATCGCAGGTTGTTCTCTGAATGCGGCTTCCATGGAGTTATCATACAGTTATCAGAACACTTTGTCACCCTAGTGTATAGAATGATATTTGAGAAGGATACACCTTGCATGTCACAAGAAGCAATGGAGGCACTGATCAACATAGTAGATTGGTATGCCTCACCCCTTGGCGCCTCCATACGGATGTACAACACTCGTCATGCAATAAGTGTCATATCACATCTCGACAAGGTTTTCATCTAGACTGCACAGGAAGAAGAAGGCACCTTGGCCCGCTCTTCCTTTACAGATCGGGTTGTATGAGATATCGAATCTCAAGCATGTTGACGCTGAGATGAAGGAATACAAAAGATTCACCTTCGGCACCAAAACTTGCATTTATTGATGAAGGACCATTGTACAAGAGTGCAACATCCTTGGATCCACGGGGCGTGTCATTAGCCTGAGGAAGACTGAGATAATGTTATCACTTCTCCAGGCTTAATGAACCAACACGCTTAGTTGTAGAGTGGTTAGAAAAATAGAGGGAAGCAACATCTCATAGAGCATCATCATTAGCAATAGTCGAGCATATCAGACCTACGCTTGACAAAGGCAAGAGGAAGGTTTTTGACAGTACAGAGGTAGAGAAAAGCTGCAAGTTCAAGGAAGATCCACTTGTGTTGAAAGTAGCTTTAGAGATTGAGGTTAAGAGGTGATAGGAGGATCATGCAAATGCAAAGAGAGAAAAAAGGATGTAGGAAATAAAAAAGGAGTTGCAGTAATTGAATTAACATCTCATGGAAGAACAAGAGTTACTTAGAAGAGAGAAGGAAGCGTAGCAGGAACCGGTACAGCAGGAGGTGCAATGTGCATAGATCGATGAAACGACGCCCATACAGGTTATAGACTCATCTGAGCAGTTGGCACAGAGCAAACATGGTGAGGAGTCGTAGGAGCAGGACTTAGCTCAAGAGACTAAACAGATGCTAGAACATATGGACACTGATATGGTTAAGCTAGATTCAAATCAAGATATTGACCTCATGCCTCAGAACCAAGAGGTCACCCAACCAAATTCACGAGATCCAAAAGCAGAGCAAGTCCCAAGTGATCAAGGAAACACAAAGATCCTTGACGAAAATTTGTAAGCAGAGATGCAGATCATATCTTTCAACAAGTCGCAACACTGAGTTGTGCAGTGGCGAAGAGTGCCCACTCTGGATGTTCACATATCTCATGCGCAGTTTGAAGAACAAGTGATTGTATCTAATGTGTGCAAGCATCTAGCAGCATTGGTTGATTCTACCAAAGCATATGCGGAAGCCACTAGCGCAAGTGTTAGATTCTTGAAAGTTGAGAATGAGCACATGGCTAAGGAGTTACAAGCAGCTAAGCAGGGAGGAGAACAAGTTACAACATTCACCATAGTAGAGTTAAGGAGAGCAATACTGGATGACGTATCATCTCTCGAGACAGTGATGCAAACATTTTACTCCAAATTCATCAATGTGAATAAGTCAGTTTTCCATCTTAATGGTTAGCAGCAAAATTGTGCTAGGAGAGCACGCATCTTGTCAAATCTACACATTGTTCTCGATCATGTGCAAACATGGAAAATGGGGTACAAAGGAGCCCCATTTCACTTTCCAAAGATGATGAAACCAAAGGCAGTAGAGTTGAAGGCACGCATCCGAAGTCATATCTAGAACTATGAGGAAATCTCGAAGTTCATCCCCAGTTTGCAGGCTTCACATGCATGGGTGTTCAAGAGCATGGATGTCATTGTGCACACACATGCGATCCCATCCATTGGCACACTCACCTAGGCGAAGTCAAAAAACCAATTTTGACTAGATCTAGACATGTACTTTGATGAGTTGATGTGTGTAGCCACTAACGAAAACTTGGAGATTAGCACAGACACTATGCATCAGTACGTTGTTGGTATAGCTACACTCAAGACTATGATCTGCATGTTATCAAATGAGTTGGATATAGGTGCTAAATCAGCGTACTCAGATGCAACGAAGGCAAGAGTGCACTTTCAACAGGATGTCACCACTTGTTTTGGAGAATTTGGTATGTACGGATAAATACTAATTCCCTAGATAAGTAGCCATATCTAGAACAACAGTTTAAAGCACTTTAGCCTTTCCCTATAAGCAATAGATAAGACAAAGAAGATGAGGAGACCTACTTATAGTTCCTCTTTCCTCTTGTCTCCTTTGTATTGATCATGTCACTCCTTCCCGTACTTAACACACTTGATTAGTACCTGTAAACACAAACAAAAGACAAAGAACCAATCAAAGAAAATGGTCTATTGAATACAAGTAAATGGAGTCTAATTCATTTCACACATATAAGCATCATAAGACAATACAAACATATGGGAGAAAGGTTCAAATACTTTATTGAATAGAAGAAGGGATTACAGCCATTATGTCTGATTCAAAGTCATTTCTCCATCTTGGATCCCATCCACATCACATCAAAGGCATGACAAACTTGTTTGCTTCAAAGCCAATTCTCATAGCAACATTATCTCATTACAATTCAACATAGTCCAACCCCTGATCACTTAGATGAGTGGTCAATTTATAAGGAGATGAAGGAGGTTTTGTCATAAATGGTGGTATTGAATGGCCTTCCATACTTAGAATTAGTTCCATGGAGGAAGGGATGAGAGGATAGGATGCATCTTAACTCATTCCTCATCCATTTTTAGCTCATAGGAGTTGATAAGCGAGGGAACCTTCTAGATGACTCCAAAAGATAAGAATATTCCCCAAACCCTATGTGAATTTCACTCAAACTTGCCCAGCGTAGGTGAAAGGAAGCCTAAGTGCTCTATAGAGCACCTTGGCATGGACTTAACTACTCTATAGCGCACCCTTACATGGGCCTACCTGCGTTGGTCCTTCTAGAGGCCATTTCTGGATGTATTCATGTCATAAAACTGTCTGGGAAGGAGGCATTCAAAGGGGTAACTTGTTTAGGGCATATAGCAACTGAAATTAGGGTTTCATGAGCCCTAAAACACTAATTTCGATGATGGGATTGATGTGCCCAAATGGATCTATAACAGCTACCCCCTAAAGCATGGAGTCGAAAAAATGAAAATGTTGAATGAAATACTTTACAATGTGATGAGGAGGTTTCGAAGTGGAAGGTGACCTGCATCAATTACAATACATATATCATGATATTTTTATTTTTACATGAATCGTTGAGGGAAGGCATACCCATGCTCAGTTTATAAACTTGCATTACATGTACATAAACAGTCGTCTACAAATATAGACCCATGATTGGAATGACTATCAATGTAAAGCCATTGTAGATATGATTTAGTACTCTTGAAATCGCAGCCTGGATGGATGAAACTAGATCTGGGGTCTTCTATCACGTTCAATCGTTCGCTCAAGTACGAGTCTAACCATGTGAATATGTGATCTAAAGTCGAACATGGGAAGACATCGTCTGATTACCATCCAATGATGTAAGTTGTTAACAGATGTGAGAGAAATCACGAATAATGATAATGATCCTCAAGGTACTGCAGTAAATTCTACATGGTATGAATGGATGATTTTATGTCGAACACCATATAAAGTCTTTTGTTCAAAGGCCATTGATTTCAACCTATCGTCAGAACCTGCCATTAATGCATGCAAGCCTCAAGATACTGGAAGGGTGTTTCTAAGTCAATGTCTGGATAATGTGCTCATGTCGACAAGAAGCAACTCGCCGCAAGGGGGATATGATGTATCACACATCAACAACATGAAATGAGTGTAGTGATTTTGGAGATGGAATTTGACTGATGATACAAAGTTCAGGAATGGCAGTCATGAAAATGAAGGTTTATAGTATTGCAAAGGATGAATTTGATTGAATGACTTCTCTTGAACATGTCGGCGACACTAAAATGAATTGGTAGCATTGACTCAAAATAAAGTGATGGATGGTATGATAGACCAACGGTATGATAACCATCAAGCTGATAACCCAACCCAAATAGTCACGGTGATGGAGTGAAAGTTTCATGTTCAAGAGCGACCTGCTACCATAAAATGGTTTCCCCTTTTTCCGATTTTCCCCAGTCATTGCTGACTAGTACCTCTTTATTTTTATCAAGCTTGAGGAGGATAACATATTATTGTTGTATAATTCCACCCTTCGGGTGAATCCATCATTATTTTATGTTTTAACGAGTCTAGCGAAGGTGAAACTCGGTCTTGTCTAGATGGACAAGTTTGTCGCTATTTGATGTCTTAACGAGTTTAACAACAAAGATAACTCGGTCCTTTTCATGTTAGAGAATTTGAAAAGGAAAAAAAATAAAAATCCACAAGTTCTTTTTTGTAGATTAATCTCTCAAGCTCGAAAAAACATAAAACAATATGAGAGATATGTCGTTTCCAATCCATTAACGAGCTGAAAAGGACAAGCGCTCGGCAATATTTTCATGTTTAGAGAGTCTGAAAAGAGCTTAAAGAGGACTCTGCTTTAAGGAATGAGTGGTTTCTAGGATAGAAATTGGCTCTGGTGATGTTGGAACTTCTCAAATCATGTTGATTTATGTGAAGCGGTTGGCTAATAATACCACTCATTGCAATTGTTCCTCAAAAATGGTAAAATAACTAAGTGAAAGTGTATGATCGGCCAAGAAGATAGTGATGATGGAAGGAGAAAAAACAAGGCTCATCTAATGGAAAAGGCTGATAGAATGGAAATCACGAGGGTTAAAATGGAGATGGGTTCATTTTTACACAAGCTTGAACCATAGGTAACTATGCTTGGATTTAGTTTCATGTTTACACATGCTTGAAATGAAAAACTATGCTTGGATTCAGTTTCATTTTTACACAAGCTTAAAATGAAGAATTGTTCTTGAATTCAATTTCATTTTTACACAATCTTGAAATGAAGAACTAAGCTTGAGATTGGCTTACATGCCCCCTACATGATGAAAGGGAGAGTCTCCTGTAACCAAATGGAAGTCATTGTGGTGAAGCAGGATGGTTATCCAACACTTTTTGGCTTCGTCAAGATAGGGACAAAGGTGAATGGGGTGATTCCCTTCACATAACCTACACGAAAACTTAACTTTACCACTAGATGCATGCCCCCAAACCTTTATTACATTCACCTAAGTAGACTACTCATGGCTATCAAGTGGATGGAATGAAGGTTCTTCTACGAGATCAAGTGAAAGACTCGACTGGGATTTTACGAGATATAATCAAAGACTCGAATTGGAATTTTGCTCCAAGGGACCTTGTTTCATTTTTTAATGAGCTTGACACAAGATAGGGAACTCTGGTCAGATTCCTTGTTTCTTTTTTTTAATGAACTTGACACAAGGCAATGCTCATACTCCTTGTTTCATTTTTTAACGAGGTTGACAGAAGACAATGAACTATCCTTGTACCCTTGGTTTCATTTTTTAGCGAGGTTGACAAAAGAAAACGAACTATCCTCATGGGAGTTGTTTCATTTTTTAATAAGGTTGACATAGTAAAAGAACTATCCTCATATTCCTTGTTTCATTTTTTAACAAGCTTGACACAAGACAACGAACTATGTTCTGGGACTTGTTTCATTTTTTAATGAGGTTGAGACAGTAAAAGAACTATCCTCATATTTCTTGTTTCACAACCCATAAGAGGTCATGACTTCCAAGAGGTTCTCATCATATGGGAGAACAATGCTCTGGAAGGAGAGATCTAGTTCCAATGCCCCTAGTGCATAATGTACAACATCACGAAATTGATCGTCAGCTGATGTAGGCATGGAATGGGTTGCCACATAATTAATCCATGGTGGGGATGATACCATTGGTACAAAAGGACCATTTAGGGAATATGGTTGACTGGAAGCCATATTTGGACTGGGAAATGAAAGCTGGTCAACGGTGACAATTTTGCTTTCATGCGAGAAACAAATCACTGGAAAGAGTGTTGAAACAATAGCTCCCATGTCATAAACATAATTGTGCCCAAGAAGTAAATTGTAATATAAAGGGCCTGGGACTACCATCACATTCAGATAAATGATTTTTCCTCCCAAAGTAATAGGTAACTGAGGAAGGATCCCTAATGGTTGAATGGCTCCTCTGTTAAACACCAATAGATTCTAGGTAACAGGGACAAGTGGCGGCGAACCAAGCGCTTGCCAAGTAGTGGAGGAAAGGATACTCACAGATGCACCTTCATCTATAATAGTGCCCGATACAATCATATTACAAACTTGTACTATGATCTAGAAAGGCACATAAGAAGGAAGACGAAATCCTGCCAGTCGATTCCAATCAAAGGAAGTGACCAAACTACTTGGAGGGAGTACCGTAAGAACAGGAGGATTACCCCCTTGAGTTATGAGAATGGGAGGATTTTCCTCTTGCCTTGATGGGATAGGAGGGTTGCCCCCAAGCTAATTGGAATCTGAAGAAACAAAAAGAACTTGAGTGGTATCATATTCACTCTCTTCAAGAAAGATATGATTAACTGAAGGTGAAATCGAGTCAATTGTTTCCTCAACCTATGATTGGTCAAGTATAGACTCATGGGATTCACATTTAGAGAGAGTGCGATTGACCGACGGTTGATTTTGGTCAGTCAATTCATCAACTAATGAAGGATTAAGGGAGAGTCTCTTGTAACCATATGGAACTCCCTGTGGTGAAGTAGGATGGTTATCCAACACTTTTTTGCTTCATCCAGATAGGTACAAAGGTGAATGGGGTGATTCCCTTCACATAACCTACAAGGAAACTTAACTTTACCACGAGATGCAAAGGGGTTCCTTTTTTTGTTTTTAACAGATCTTGAAAATGCGATAAAAGTATGTTTTGTGTTCAAAGGTACAATTTACAATCGAGCATGTCGAATTTTGTAAGTCAGCTATAAAACCTGCTCAAAACACCACCAAATGGATTTAAAATATCGGTTTCATAGGCAAAAATAGGAAAATACTAATGTTTACTTGATTAGCGAACATGAAATAAACATAAAACAAGTTTTTACCATGACATTTTTACCATCTGGAACTTACCATTCAGTTTTGTGCTCTGGGCTAGTTTTTTACCTCGAACTTCATCAATTGATTGCGAGAGATTCTATGGACTATTTCTTGTGTCATCCAGATGAGGTAGGAGATCTACCCCTCCTCTTTCTTTTCAAGTCATTCTTTTGTCATTTCATGCAAGTTTTAGGGTTTTTTGGGGCCTCAAGAATTGATATGGATGATGGGATTGATGTGCCCAAATGGATCTGTAACACCATTGAGCACGTGGACACCATAAAAGACTAGAAAGCTTGGCATTAGTTCCCCACCATCAATCATCATGAGGTTGTCTAACAGGTGGTATTCCCACAGTTGTCTGAGTCTTAGTAATGCCTTGCATGGCTTACTCGAGCCTATTTTGTCTCACATGGGTATATGTACAGATTGTAATGTAACATCTTGTAAAAGTGAAAGACCAAGTGTCAATAGTAGTATGTAACAGTCATGTAGTGGTCGAAGAGTCATGAGGGTAGGTGAAGAGTCACAAAGGGAAATGTTAAGTGTCACCCCACCCTTTGCTATTTATAGAACCTCATAACTCATTGTACAGGCTTTTGCGAGCCAAGATTCCTATAAGTGTAACTTAGAGAAAGCTTGGAGTGTATTGTGACAAGCCTTGGCTTCTCCACAGTGTAGAGTTGTTATATCTCTTTGGAGGAGCAGACGGCAGTGATTGTAATGTTCTGTTGTCAGGACTAGTGGTTGGTCATAGTTGTATATATGATTGGATCTTTCACTCTTTTAATATAACAGAGCCAACACCTTTCATGCATATGTTATTATTTTAATTCAGCTATCCTAGTTACTCTAATGATATATGTAGTTGTTATTTATGCATGTATGTATAGAATTTTATGTATATGCTTGTATGAATCTTATCAAAATGTGTTGTTGGTATAACCATCACTTTGGATCATCGGCTAACCTGATTTCCAGCTTGTGATGTCTTGTTTCTCATGTGTTCCTTTTCAAACTGCGTGCTACCATAGGTTTCTAAGGGGCGCACTCATCCCCTTGTTCCATGTGTTAGAGCCTTTCATGCACCTTCCTTGACTTGCTGGAAATGTCACACCCTTGCTACCAACAAGGAAATATTACTTACCTCTACACACAACCACGATCAAGGTGATACCATACTACCCCACTACTGGAACTCCCACACCAAATGGTCTAAGGTCTAGTTGGGACTTCTTACTAGGGAGATCCCCTAACATTTTGGCGGGTCCAGCACTGTAAACATTTCTGGTGTTAGAAGGAGGGTCAAATGACAAGTTGAGTCCTCACATCCTATTTTGAATCTTCGCACATTTGTCATGGATATTGTAAGTATCCTCCCTCCGTGATGTTTGTCTAATGTTGAACCTATTGACATCATGAGGTATTTTTATGATCTCTTATTGAAATTCACATACGATGGTGAAGGCGAAGTGTCTTGGCCAAAGTACTTACACGGTTTCCTTACATTCTTGGAGTATGCAAATGAATTCAATGAAGTCAAGGCCAACTTGCTGCTTTCAGACACACTTCGTGAATCCCCAAAATGATGGTGCCGCAACCTGCCTCACAATTGCGTGCACCCACTTAGGCAGTTATGTGATCTAATTGAGTCTACTTTCCATCATTTTGATCATGTACCTCTTGACAAAAAACTATTAAAACAACAGAAGGCTCTGCATGAATCACCTATGGATTTTTGGCAGTGCTTCCATGTATTTCAGTTTGAAGCTTTGACAGATGAAATTCCAATATCCTCGAGACAGATTTGAATATTTCCTTCACAAATCATTATATCCCAAGATGAAGTTGAAGTTCAAACACCGCTCAGGATACTTCGATGATGGAGCTGCGCAATCACAAGTGGACACGGTCGCTGTCACAAGTGACTATCTGCCTTCCACTCATCAGACAGCTCCACCACCGCAAAGTGATATGGGAGAACATGCACACACGTATGTTAAACTGTCATATCCTCCCAACATCAGTTCTCTCAATTTTCGTGCATATTTGGTTGGGAATTCCATGGGTTGTCACATGCATTTGTTACCTCAGCCTCCAACTTTGCATTCTGTTAATCCTCCGAATTGCTTTGTCTTGTGTTCTTCTATTCTGGACTCTATACCTGTTGTGAACGAGGATCAAGCCATCGACGGAGTTGGTGTTGCACAACCAACCTACGCTATCATCTATGATCAGTATAACTGGGAACCTGGACATCAACCTGCGGCGAAGGATGACCTCCTTCCATCCATGCCTCCTCCTCTTTTTTGTGACATCTTTAGTGATTATACTCTCTTAATTTCCTTGTGTAAACCCATCCATGGATGCATCTATTGTTGATCATTTGCAGAACACACCCAATGTCAGTCCATCATTCGAAAGCATAGAGGAAAAATTATTCATTGAAAATCCACTTGATTTTTCATCTACATTTTCTGGAAACACAGAGGGTGAACATTCTTGCTTCTAATCTACCCCTCTATTTGATTTATCTGATCATGAGGATGTTGATGAAATCATTTATTTTTCTAATTGTAGTTGTCGTGATCCATTCACTCCCGTATTCAATCACGATGATGATTCTATCATTGTTGATCTTTCAAATCCACCTGTTTATGATGATCTACTTGTCGACGAAGTCAGAACCCCGTAGACTGTCGAGGCACTTCAGCTTGATATGGTGGTTATGTCAAGCCCTCATTGTCCTGAGAATAGTTACACTTCCGATCAGGAAATTTTTGAAACACCCAAGGCTACTCATCACTCATTTGTGTGCATTGAAGATCAATCCAACACACAGATTCACTTCCTCCACTCAAGCTACATGATCCCATTGCTCATGCATTAGGGGAATCTTACACAACAAACACACTTGCGCAACACAAGTTATCTATGTTTCTCATGTTTTCTTGCATGTCATAGTCAAGAGAGTGCATATGATTAACATTTGCACATAGTGTAGCACAGCACCATGGAAAGTCCAGAGTGTGCATATCATGCGCTTTCACTTTTTTCTTTTCTGTGGACGCATTTAAACTCGGAGTGTGTTTGTATTCATTGTTATATATTTCATGTTTGCTGGTTTTCCTGACTGTGCTCTTCACAAACCATGCCTTCACCAACATGGGTCAACCAATGCAACGGTGGCTGCATTGGAAATATCACTTCATGTGATCAGGCCCATGCACCATTAGCTTAGGAGTAGGAGAATTGTTTGCTTTTATCTTGTTTACTTGCATGCATGTTTTCTTTCTTTCTTTGTTTTTGGTTTGCTTGCATGCTTGCTTTGCTTACTTTCTTTTCTTTCGTGTTTTCTTCTACTCTTTGCTTTGTTTCGTTTACTTGTTTACATTCGTAGGTTAGTTTCACATGAAACCATGTATGACTCTTGAAACAAGCAAGGTAAAGTACCATAGGACTTGTACAGCTATCAATACTTGGTTATCCGTTGTCATGTCTCTTTATGTAGAACTTCTTGTCTTCATTCAATGATGCACCAATGGAAAATGTGTTTCGTTTGAAGTGAACCTTGATGAAAACACAATGCTTGCATGCTAACTAGTACCACCTACTCAAGTCAGTTGTTTTGGGTTAACCCTTGTCAACTCAGCCAAGTAGAGTAAGGTGAGGGGGGAAACCTTAACAAGTATGTCAAAGGTATATACAAAATGCTTCTCTGAAGGAACAACCTCTTCTGCTCCCAAAAAGTCAGGATCCCTCTTCCACCTATGAAATAAATAAGTGTTATGCACAGTTCTTGAAAAAAATGAAAATGTGAAAATTTTGAAAAATGAATAATGTGAAAGAAGAGAAAGTCTTCCTACACAGAGAGGTGATGCAAGCAACTCCATCGGGGTACTGACTAGGCTCTCTGGTAGTAGAGCAATACTTGTGTTCTTGCTTGACTTCGCTAGGGTATTGTCTAGGCCTACTTGCAGCTAAGCAACACCAAAGATGGAACTTAAAATCTGACTATCATATTGCTTGTGCACCAATATAACCCTCTTCCCCAACCAAAACAACTGCGTTGACTTAGCTTGGAATGTGTGATGACTGATCAAGAGCATGGAATGTGCTACATGTTTCAAACAAGCTAGTGTGGAAACCAAGACGACCTAAGAATAGAAAAATACTTCCAGAGGAGTTAGACTTGCTTTTCATGAAACAAGGTCCATTCAGAGAGCTGGAGTTCTACTAGTGTTCCGCCAAGTGTGTAGCGGCTACAACCACCCCTCAAAATTTTGTTGTAGCTTCATTTTGTAGCCTCCCTACCAACCATCCTTAGCAACATATTATGTATTTTCCAAGTACAAATGCTTCAGTTGAGTTTCAGTAGCTTACCAACCTGTGCTTGTCAACTTATTTATCTCCCACCCACAGGCTGACACTCCGAGACTTAACCATTTTCTGGTTGTGATGCTCACCTAGGAAATTGCGCAATTATGGAGGGGAACTATTCTTCCCTCTGGAAACTTCACAATCCATCTGGGCTACCTTATGGGCTCTAGAAATGCACAATCTAGTCAGGCAGCCTTCCCTCTGAAAACTGCGCAATGCAGCCCAACACTAGGCTTCATCTCAAAAATTGCGCAATCCTGACTATTGACCAGGGCTTCAATCCAGAAATTGCATAATGCATGAGGGACAACCAGACTTGCTCAGCCTAGAAATTGTGCAAATGTCATTCCCAAGATTGCAGGTTGTTGCATGTGCCTCCAGGTTGACCAATTCCCCCCAAGACTGAGCAATCTTGATTTACAAGTATGGGTTGTTTTTTTCGAAAAATCCAAAAAGAAAAAAGAAAAAATCATCCCTATATTTTAGGGATCTATTTTTAATAGCTGGAGGTTACATGCAAAAGCCATTTTAGAAACCTATCGCCAAGTGTCACTTCTTCCTAGATTTGTGGCATGCGCGTCATAAGCCTCACTCTTATAAAACTTATTTATTCGATGCTTCAGAGCTCATTCCTCACATCAATCTTGGAGCTGTGACATCCCACATCACATCTAGGAGTCTTCAGCAGATTCAACTCATCCTTTTTCGGGTAAGTCTGCTTTCCATGTATTTTCCTACTTTTATGTTGCTTTTTGTATTTCACTTTGTGTGAATGTTTTTTTCTTGGTTTTGTTGAACACTTGATGTCTTTTTAATGCATGTTATCTTGTAGAAGCATTGTTTCAAGTTGTTAGAGTCGGTCTGGTCATTCCTCTGTCAGAGATCAAAACTCTTTATGCATTTCATTTTTAGGAGTCTCGCTCCATTCACTCAGCTTCATTCTGCTAGGGGCATGCCATAATCTGATGGAAAATGTCATGCTAGTCATTTCCCCTCATGTCTGGCACCTGCTGGCTTAGAACTTTTGTCAATGTTCACTAAAGTCCATGACAGTTAATGTTCGATCTTTTAATGGACGAGAGTCATTTTCAGTCATTAGGTCAATAAAGCCATGCAGGCCAGAGGGAGGCCCTTGCAAAGTTGTGATTCAAACATTCTCATCGTCGTGTTGACAGATTATGACTGTTCTTCAAAACTCTGTTTTGAAGAAAAGTCAAACAATGTGTCATTTGTGATAATTTTCAAAAAAGTCTCCATTTGATCTCTTCAGGCGCAGTCATGGTTTCCGTGGCCAAATGCCCTGTCATACAACCCTTGCAAAAAAATGTCAAAAATTTCATCATTCTAGATAAAAATTCAAAGGGAAAAGTGAAATTCAGTGTTGCATTAAATCAATGAAAAGTGTCAAAACAAAACATTAACAAAATGGGTTTTGGAGAAGCAAAAATCAAACCCATGACTCCCAATGCCTTTATAAAGGATTCTCACAAGAAACAAAGTCATTGTGAACACCAAGGAAGAGAGAAACATTGCAAAGTGAGTGTGAGAGGGCAAGCATGTGTTTGGAGTGAGTATGGAGTCATTTTCAGGAGTGCGGCGCATACACAGAGGGGTACGATGCATATAAAGAGCATGGCGTACAGAGCGTGATCCCACAATGTAAAGTTATCACGGGTGCAACGCATATACCGAGCATGGCGTAGTGGGTTTGTTGCGCGGTGCACAACCACAAAGGCCCGGATTTGTGCCAAACTTGCAAAAAATCTCTTTGAAACCCTTCAAATCGATAGGTAGGGTCTATATCTTGGCTTGATCATCAAATTTTGTGAACATATGGTGGTTCATGGCTATGTATAATTGCAATAAAAATGCCTAAACCCTACCTCTTGAAAACATCAAAACCATTGCTCTAGGGTTGAAAACCTATTGTGTTGATGCCAAGGCTCCTCTTTCACCTCTCATTTTTTCACTCCTTTCAATTGTTCCCTTCCCCCCTATCCCATTTTTCCCTATTTTCCCTACCCTAAAACATTACTAAACCCCTATTCCCTATCCCTCCACTCATTGGTCAATATAAACCCCCAAAACCCTACCCTATAAAATCCCCAAACCCTCCTACATATCCCTGAACAAAATTTCCCCCCATAACCCCTATTCCCATCATATTATTCCCCTTCCTAACACTGCCTTTTACATTGTTCCCCTTGGTGGCAGATATCACAACAACACCTAGTTTCATAGCATCATCAAAGGGCAGTCCAAACACAGTACACATACAACAGTGATGGCATCTGATCATTCATCGGAGTATGAGATGGAGACACAAAGTGATTCATCCTTGGAAGAAAAGGCTCCTCGAAGACATAAAAAAGGTGGCAAACATGTTAGGGATGAGCCAACCACCCTCACAGAATTACAAGCCTGCCCTCTTGCTATGTCATGTTTCCAGCATCTGTCATGTTTTGAATTTTGTCAAAGGGTGGCTAACATTCAAGTTCATCATGAGTTGGCCCATCTTTTTGTGCTTCACTTACATGGAGGTCACTCTATCTTGGCCGGGATCACCTTCACACTAACACCCGAAACTCTCTCATTAGCAACCGACATACCGAATGTTGGAGAATAGTGGCACAAGAAACAAAAGGTGGATAGGCAGCATTATGAGCCTTACATTAAGGCCAGTTTCCTGAGGCAGCTCCAAAGATTCTTTCTGTTCCGATATTTGAAAGATGAGTATGCTCCACTCATGAAGTTGATCATGAAATATTTCAGCTGTGAGGGGAGGTTCTCTCGTCTGTATGCCTATCACATCAGGTTTCTCATGCACTTTACCAGGGTACAGATGATGAACATCCCATATTTCATTTGCAGGAACATAGAGAGGATGAACACCTTCGTGCAGCACAAGACACCTCAGCAGCAACTTAACAGTGTTTATCACTTTGCTCTTATTAAGATTTTGGTGGATCATCAGCTGGGATTGCAGGGGGGATGACTTCATCTCCCGTGACCTCTTCAGTACTTCACAGGTATTATCAGAGGCTGAGCATGAGATAGGTGGTCCTTCTCATTAGTATGAGCACCATGAGACCACTACTATGCCAGTATTCATCACCTATCAGAGAGGCAGTAGACATTTGTTTGCAGCAGCAAAGTGAGTGTTATCTCCACCCGGGGTGGAAGGGGCCTCGCTTCCGACATCGGTAACGTAGGTACAGGACAAGGGCAAGAGGCCCATGAATGAAGAGGGGCCATCAGGTGAACAAGAGGCCGACTTCATCCTCATTCATGATGATGATGCAGATGAGGAGAGTGCCAAACTTAGGAGGACCATCCAGGAGCAGAAAATGGAGATCCAAGACTTGTCACTCAATTTGGAGAGGGCCAAATGGATTATTAGGTATTTGGAGCAGAGGAACAAATAGCTTGAGGACCAGCATGAGATCATGGAGCTGCAAAGCATCCGTGAGAATCGCCAAGATGCCCAGCATAGGAGGATTGAGCTCACGCCATTAGAGCAAGAAATTAACAATGACCGTGAGTCTTGGCTCGAGCGCATCAACATCCACCTTGAGAGACTACTAGAGAAGGCCAACAAGGACAAAACCATATTGATGTGGAAGGTTTATCACTACAGGGCACGGAACATCAGTTCAAAGGCTCGGATAAGGAGTTTGAAGGTAAAATTGAGCAAAGCGACAAAGAGGCAAAAAGAGAAATATCGGCTTTGAATCTTATCTAAAGCCTCTATGGCCCAGCATAGCACCTCATAGAGGATCTTGAGCCCAACTTTCAAGAAATTTGGGGCAATTTCGGTCATATGACAAATTTTTGGGCACAACACATGGTTTTTCTCCCTGCTTAGGATTGGGAGCTCCAAATCACAAATGGATTGCATTTTTGGATTTAGCATGAAAAATCATGCCTGTTGGTGCATGGACAAGAAATTTGAGCATGATTTGAGTCCCCAGGAGGTTAAAAACACTCAAAAAATGACCTCTCTGCCCCTATCTTGACACACAGGAAGCAGTCTTGGGAGAATGAAGATTTGGAGGGGAAAATGAGCACCAAATTCAGAAATTTCACTTGGGTTGGAAATTAGATAGGCCAGGCGTTCCATCTAGCACACTTGGGCACAATTTGGACTCCTGCAGGTACCTCAAAACAGCCTCCAAAGTGGCACGGTGCATATAGATTTGGGCGCGGCGCATATAGAGAAAAAGGCCAAAATCGCTTCCGCTTCGCGACATTTAGATTCGCGACTTTCTCCAAGTGGGCCCACTCATCTACACTACACTTTTTTCGGCACCTAAGGAAAAATTCAAAGTATTTTCACTAAAGGTTGGCTTCTATCCAAGTGGCAAAGGAAGGCGAGCAGTCACCCAAGCCATTTGTCATTTTTGTAATGTTGCTCCTGTAACTAATGGTTGGCTTTCCACTTCCACTTTGTAATGATTTGAAAAATTCCCCAATTCTTGGTCATTCTATTTCCTCATGGCATAGTCTATTTATTTTATGCAAACCATTTGCAAAGGGTTGGTTGATTGTAATTTCTGGGAGACTGTGGGAGAGAAACTCAGTTCTTCATTGTATATTTTGACAGAGGATTAATGAAAGGTAGTGGCTCTATTTCATGATATTCTTGTGGCGTGAGTGTAGCAAATCTGTTCTCTTTATGTTTCATATGTATTTCGTTATGTTTCACGGTTCATTCATATTCATTTTAGTGAAATTTTCTAAGTAAGATAACGTAGAATTCATGTTTATTTCTCTGCCTGTGGGAACGTTTCACATTCTGTGTTCTTCTTCTGTTGAAAAGGATTCATGTGTCTGTGCCCTTTTCACCCTCCTAAACAATCTTTCCATTTCACATTATTTCAAATTCAATTGCTAGACTTTCCGTCTATCTTGCCTCACGAAGTAATCTATGCCTTTGTGTTAAGTTCTCTGCTCATTGCTGTTTCATTGGTCCCATACATCCCAGAAACTCAGTCATTTATAAAAAAAATCTTTTTTGTATCCATATTTATTTACTAGCCTAAATTAAATACCCACTTCATGTCATCTTAGACCATATCATTTGTTTATTCACTGAGAGTGACACGGAGAGAGCCCTCTCTTGTTCTGGTAGGGCTAGCTACCAGGCTGAGCGTGGTTTTTGGTTACCCTGAATTTTGCCTTCCTTCAGCCTATGGCAGATTTAGGTGCTAACATAGTGGCGACTCAACTGGGGAATGAAATTACTCCCCTTCTTCATAATTCTAAGCTTCCGAATGATAAGTTTAGGATTTGATAGGCTGAGTGAGTTGGTTGTGTCCTTTGATTTTTCTTAATAGCACGCTGGCTTCCAGAAGATATACCAGAGCTAATCCAGATCCAGATCATCCGCACATCTACGAAAATCCCAATTTGATTCCAAGAATTCATCATCAAGAGAGCTCTATATCTCCCGTGTTCAAATCCCATTCATGCCCTGACATTTTTGAGTATCTTGAAGAGCTATATTTTGATGAGCAGTTCGAAATATCATTGTTTGAGACCAAATCTGAAAGGGCAGTTGACTCTATTGTCCCCAATCCACAGTTTCTTATAGACTTGGAAATGGAAAGGGCTAACCATTCAATTGATAATTACATTGTAGCACAGCTTCAAACTCCAATTGCAAGCCCCCTACAAACTGCACACACTCCTCCAACACCCCCAAGGCCGAATCCACCAAGAGTGATGGCTGCTCGTTTTGCACCCCTTGTTCTACCTCAAATTTAAGATGATATGCCCACAGATTATCAAAGCAAAATCCCGTTTTTTATGGCACTCCTAACAGCATTAATGCTCAGCAACATATGGACAGAATGGAAAATTTCTATGAACTTCACGAGATTGATGCAGAGAATGTGGCAATGAGACTCTTTGTATAGACATTTGCAGGTGAAGTAAGGAAATGGTTCAAAGGTTTGCTGGCTGCATGTATCGCTACCTTGGCCGACCTACAAAGATAATTTTCAAACCGCTGGGAAGTGAAAAAGAATCCTCTTCAAATTCTGGCTGAATATGAACAAATCAAACGAAACGCTGGTGAGTCGGTCCAAGACTACTACATTAGATTCAATTATGTTTATAATGAAATTCCCGATCATCTAAGGCCACCTGTGGGGCTAGCCATGGTGAAGTTCCTAGATGGTTTTGATGCTGACATGGCTTATCAATTAAGAGAGAGAGAACCGGCCACAGTGGAAGACATTCAGAAGATAGCGATCAATGTTGAAGCAAATCTGTTGACCAAGAGGGCTAGAGCAAAAGTAGAGAAGAAGGTCGCCGTAAAGGAAGAATATTCCTCGGTAGATCAACTACTCCAGAAGGTAGAACAGATGCTTGAAAGGGTGAAACTTGACAAACTGGAGCCACAAGTTAGAAATCCTAACTTCCGTGGCCAGCAATAGCCACAATATAGAATAAGGCAGAGAGATCAGCGATCCCAAGAGCAGACAGCCCAGTAGCTAGTACAGCCATCTTTGCAGCAAAATTTCATGCATGGATCAGAGTCAGATGAGGACGGGAATGTAATAGGTGAAGAAAACCACCTCTCTACTCCTAATGATTTGCCTATTTATCTCACTGAGGATGAGGAGTATGCAGAAAGCTCGGTTGTACACAAAGAAGCAGATTTCATTCTAGCAAATGAAACCGTTTTGGAGGAAGAATCAGATGAGTACCAAAGAGGCTATATGAATGCTCTGTCCACTCAGCAGCAGTGATATTTACTTAAAAACATAGATGTGTCGTTTAAACCAATTCAAAAGAGGAAGGACGTTGAGACATCAAAGAATATTTCATCAGTTGCACAAAGGAAAGGAAAGGAGGTAGTTGATCCGGATGGCAGCAAATTATCATCAGCAGAACAATCAAATCAGCCAATTTCATTGAAAGAAAAGGAAAGGAAAGAAATCCCAGTCAAAGAGGTAGAAAAGACTCCCACTTTTAATTTAGAGAATGAGATTTCTAAATTGAAAGTATCCATTCCCTTGACTAAAATAATGAGGAACAACGGTTATAGAGGGCAAGTATCTAAAATATTGAATTTGGACCCAATGTCTGACATGGTGAATGTCGAAGATGATCAACCTGAAATGATTTTTGGGCCAGCATCGAATGGTGAGTCTCCTGATAGTGATGTGCCACCTTTTTATATCAGTTTAATATTGCATGATTTTGTGTTACATAATGCCATGTTCGATTCCGGAGCTTCTCACAATCTCATGCCCAAAGCTATCATGGATAAGCTGAGTCTGGACATCACCCGACAATACCATGATCTCTATTCGTTTGATTCCAGCAAAGTAAGATGTATCAGGCTCATCAAAGACTTGGTTTTGAATATGGATCACCTCCCAATGAAGAATGTTTTAATGGATGTTGTTGTAGTAGATATTCCTCCCAGGTTTGGCATGCTTCTTTACAGGTCTTGGGTAGCAAAATTGAAAGGGACACTACAACTAGATTTCTCCTATGCAACAATTCTGGTGTTTGGCCAAATCAGGAAATTGTATTGGGAAAAAAAAATGAAAGACATGATTACAAGCAAGGAGAAACCAATAAATCATCCGATTAATTATGTACATACAGATTTAGAGTCTTTTGTTTTGTATTATGGTAGTTTTAATGATATCGATAGTCAGCTAGAAGAAGCAGATGATATTCCAAAAATAATAGAAAATCTCAGAGAAGTTTTAGAGAAAGAAGGACAAGAACAGCAGAACATTGTTGGGCGATCAGCTGAAAGTATTGGACAGCAAGAAGACAAAGCACAACAAACAGATTTCAAGCACTTACAAGAGGAAGAAGAAGGTTTGTGGACCATGGATTTCGATGGAGCAGTGGGAAATGATGGCGCTGGAATTGGAATTTGGGTACGCAGTCCTTTCTCCACCACGAACAAAGTGCCTAGTAATGTGTGTGTATGCTCTTACAAGTTGGCTTATGATTGTTCAAACAATGAATCTGAGTATGAAGCTCTGATTATTGGCCTAAAGATTCTAAGAAAGCTGAATGTTAAGAGGATTTTAGTATATGGCAACTCTGAATTGGTGATTAAGCAGGTCAGAGGCGAATATCAATTAAAGCATCCTCGGATGCAAGCTTACCGTAATGCAGTTCTAGACATCCTAAAATTATTTTCAGAATACACCTTGCCATGTGTGCCTCGTATACAAAATAGTATTTTTGATGCTCTTGCTAAGGCAGCAAGTAGTTTGAATATCCCAATGAACTCCAGCAATAAATTTGAAATCCATGTCAAGCATCGTCTGACGGTCCCGGACAATCAGAGATATTGCAAAAGTTTTCCAAGATGATGAGGAGATTGATGATTTTCTGCAAAACAAAGGTAAGTCCAAAGAAACCTCAATTGATGTAGAAAATGACGATGGTAAAGGTAATGGTGTAGATGATGTGCAGATCAATGAAATTGACGTGTTGCAGCTGAAGAAAAACGTTATTCCTAAAGGCTTGATACCTTTAGAAGAACTCTTTCATTAAGATGATGTAGCCTGCAAAC
>APFE030177244.1:138606-165462 GCA_000404065.3 Pinus taeda
GTGCCCGAAGGATTCGCGATTAAATGATTCATGATTTGCTTACGTTACATTGAAGATCGTGCCATCGCAAGGCGCACTAATCACAAATCGCCAGATCGCAGACTGCGCCATCGCGGCGATCGCAATATCGCAGGTCGCAACATCGCGAGTCGCAGGAGTTTGATGTTTGTTAAGTATTGCCAATTTATTTCTGCGATGTGCGATCTTGCGATCGGTGTTATCACAGATTGGCAGATTCTGAGGTTTTTCCTTATGAACATTACTTACTGCGATGTGACGTTAGGCTTAACGTGGGGGGGCCTTGCGCATTAATGCAAAAAAAAAAAATTAAAGACCTTTACCTTATCGTAGACTTAGGTAAAAACAATATTTGAAGGACCTCTCTAAGCCTACGATGGTAGCTTTATTTTGAAGAAGGAAAATTTGTTTTTTCTCAAAATTAAACTAGGGGTCCCCATTCATTTAGCATTTTGGACAAACACTTAAATGAAAAAAGGGGGGATTGTTGCTGGCCACAACAGGTCCAAAAAAAAAATTCCCGGGATGTTGCCCCGGACCCGTAGAGGGGGGCTATCAGCCCCCCTCTAACCCCCCGATTCACTACGTGGGTTAGTCGTGGAAAGAATATAACACAACCCAACATTACTGGGTGAAATGGAACTCTAGCATCAAGGCATCCCTTCTCTTCATACTTTAGACTATGAGGGCATCCCCTTCATATGCCACAAATGTCACAAAAATAACCACAATGTTACAGGTTATCCATTGGGGTTCAATGGCAACGAAGGCAAGTACAAGCCCTCGTCTCCTAGATGAAAGAGAAAGGATTTGTCCCAATGGTGACAACTCCTCTCATCATTTCTACAACTATCTTAGATGCCCTTCTCTTAAAATGTTTATTAATGGATATTATGCTTATCTTGATAATTGACATAAGAGAGAACAAGAAAAATAGAAAAGCAGCACTAGGATGAGATGATGTAACACCTAGTCCTCCTCTTCAATTTCAAATTCCACACAAACTACTACTATTTGGTCTAGCTAGTTCTTCTCCTTCCCTATTACTTCCACACCACAAATAATTTTGACCAAAGCTTTATACACTTGATCTAGAAATTCCAATTTACCAATGATGTTTTTTTTCTTCCACAACTCATTCTTGGATGAGATGAGCCACTATGGATTTTTTCTATAATGTATCCATTTTCTCGAAGTACTTGGTATCCAAGATATGTGAGAAGTTAGTATCACGTGTCCAGATCTTTAACTCAACATCAATGTCTACTAAAGAAATAGTGGCTCACCTCTCTCGATCCTTATCCTTTATTTTATCAACCTTAACTTTGTTGTTAAATGAAAACCTCTTATGGTATTTTGTCACCACCTCCTTAGCCTCCATTTCATCTTTGGTAAGCTTGGTGGAGGGGAGAGCCTTGTTAAGGTTCCTACATGTTCATGGTATGTTTCATTTGGTAGGCTCAAAAGAATTGGTATCAACCATATTTTATTTCCCTTTGTTAATCCCTCCATTCATATTTGTGCACTAATATTGCTCCTTCAAGTGACCACCCATAGACAAACCATAAGAATGGAGGTCGCTTAGAATCTCATTATCTCCTACCTATACTAGACCTCTAGAATGCATTAGAGAAAGTTAGATTTCATCAATGAACAAGCCCACATTTTCCCCTACTCCTTGAAAAGCCTATAGCCTTTAGATAAATAAAACATTGGACAAGTTATCCCCGATAAATCATACCCAGATTTACTATTTTCATGACCTCGGTCCCAACTAGAGAGAGAGGCTCATAGGTGGCTCAAAGTTGGCCAAACAAACGCCTAAGAATGCTAAAATGCGGCGACTAAAAAAATAAAACATACCTCTTATTGAGCTCCTTCATTGATCACGACTACAATAAACTAGTCTTCCCTTGCCTGTGAAGAGCCATAATTGTTGCTATAGTTGGAGTAATGGTTAATTTTTTAAAAAAATTAACGAAATAAGATGAATTAACATCCCACATATTTCTCTTATAGTGTGTATACATTGCTATCATACGAAATGAATACTACATATCAATGAAATCTTTGAAGTACTCATGGTTATCACCCCTTACAACCTACACCGAGTGACCTTATCTCACTCCTTTAAACAAAAAGGTGATTACAAATTTAATAAAACATTTTTTAAACTTTCCATATAAAACCATTCTCATATCATAATGAGTTTCAAATTACTCAAGCTATACATCATTTTTCACCATCTAATGGAAGGATTTAAAAAATTGATAACAAATAACCTTTTGTAATAAAAAATATACACTTAACACACTTAACGACCAAAAATTTAACACTCTCTATAATGAGATTATATCCTCCAATCTAGAAATCAAATAAATTGAAAAATATATCTCTTAATATATACATAAGTACGTCGATAGGCATTTTCTTTGCTAGGTTTGGGTGGGAAAACAATGTTCACCCAGTGAATTAAAATGCTTGTATTGCGTTGTTCTGACCAATACCATCATGACATGTGTTTTCCCTTCATATTTCCATCTGTCAAACTACATTTGTACACACAACCCACCTGCGCCATCCCTCCATACTCCTCTCCCTTCACCATTTATGTTTCCTGCAAAAAACATGCTTCCTTCTAAGGTAGTGTATTAGGCCACTTGCAGAAACTCTATCACACCTATTAAGCTAAGTTAATACTGGCAAGATAGGGTTTTGGTATCCTAGTCTGACAGGAGTGAATAAGTTTGAACCTGAGACCTATGGCTTGGTATCTTGATGAGCATTTTGTGAAATTAATGTTACTTTTCTAGAAGTTTGGAGCACAAGTAAGAATTTTCAGGAACTATTGGTGAAGTTCGAACCTGAGACCTGCGGTTTGTTATAGTGATGAACATTCCCTGTATAATAGTCACACACCATCCCAACATGGAGGGAAAGAATCTCTTAAATACATTTACTTTTCCTGCAAAATACATGCATCCTTCTAAGGCAGAGTATCAGGCCACCTGCAGAAACTCTATCACACCTATCACACACCATCCCAACATGGAGGGAAAGAAGCTCTTAAAGATGATTACTTCTAAGAAAACTCTCAGCCACCTACAAAAACACTATCACATGCCATCCCAGCATGGATGGAAAGAAGCTCTTAAAGTGTAATCAGTTGCAACTTACAAATAGTTTATGACCCAACCAATTGATATGAAGAAGACCTACAATGTTGGAGTTCAAGTTTCACAGCATTGGCCGGATTGCTTGCTTTATCAAAACACAAGGTACCTTTTGTTACCATGGCATATATTCTTGTAAACATCGAATGTGGGATTTGCTAGTGATTATAAATATAGAAATCATAAAATCATGCAATCGCACTGCATGAAAAGAGGCTTATACTAGAGAAATTACATAGAGAATAAAACTTGAGGAATGTATTAGAAAATCTACAAATAAAATATTAATCTTCAAATCTTAAAATATCTGAGCTTTACTCTCGTAGGAATTATTGGCCTACAAGATTTTGTTATACAATTTGGAAATTATGTGCTTACAACTGAAATTCACTTTTTCTATGGAATTAGACTTAACAGTTCTTCATATAGTTTTTAAATTGCTAAAGTCACAGATATGGAACCTTCCTCTGCATTCTCAATAACCAGATCTCTTATTCTTAATATCACTTACAGAGTCCTTGTTTGTGGTTGTTCTTCGCTCCACTAATGTTTGGCTCTGCCTATGTTGTCTTATGAACAACTTGCCTGGATTATGACTCCAATATTGATTTTCAACCAAGAATGTTCACACTCCAATCAAATTCAACATGGCACTCCCAATTTGCTATAGTTTTGGCTTGATCTACTCATTTTTGTTAGGCAAGTCTTCACTTCCTTCCCTCAATTCTCATTGTGCTTCCTATTCTGATTTTTGGAGTTCTATGGCAACTGGGTTTAGAAGTTTCTTTACATGATAGCTTTGAATGAATCAAGTCAAGTGGAGCTCTTTCTCTCCAAGGTTTACTAGAATGAAAAACATTTTAAGGCTCCACAAACTAAACCAGTCTATTGTGTCGATGTTGAAAGGAGATGAAAATTCATTTTTTTAGAAATATATTTGCTTTTGTCATTTTGTGTACTGCAATTTGACTCTTACTTCTATTTTATAAATAATCATGTATTCTAATTCTCAAATTTAAACCCTGTGCTCTATTTTCAACTAATACTCCATACTAATGAGGTATGTTTTAAACCACGGATACAGGGATTTGTTCCTTGTCGCCTTGCTAGTGCAAATGAAGATAACTCCTTTAGTCATGCTTGATACTTTGTTGTTATTTTACATTATCACCTCAGATTTTAGTGATTCAAAAACATTTTCCTTCTCGGCGATAGTTTCTAAAACCATCATTAAATACCATACACCTTTATTACTTTCTTATGCTATATTGCAAATAAATTTGATTGAGGTCAATATGCTCCAGTGTGGAGCAGAACACATTCCATCACTTATTAAGTAGAACATGATTAGTTGGGGTTCCTATACATCTTGATGAAGGGTTTTCTAGAATTTTCTTTACACCGTAGATTTGAATGAATCAACTCGAGGGGAGCTCTTGCTCTCCATGGTTTACCAAAATGAAAAAATATTCTTATGCCATTTTTTAAAAATGCCACACTGACAAAATTTATTAGGTTGTTAAATCAAAGGAAATCTTCTTACCATTTGTTTTTTATATAACAAATTCAACATTCTAAAGTTCAAGTGACAATATTTTAAGGCTCAACAAACTAAATTGGCCTATTGTGTCAATGTTGAAAGGAAATGAAAAACCATTTTTTAATAAATATTATTGCTTTTGTCATTTTTTATACTGTAATTTGACTATTACTTCTATTTTATAAATAATAACGTACTATCATTCTCAAACTTAACCCTATGTTTTGTATTCAACTAATGCTCCATACTAATGAGGTATGTTTTAAACCATGGATACAGGGATTTGTTTCTTATCGCCTTGTTGGTGCAAATGGAGATAACTCCTTTACTCATGCTTGATACTTTGTTGTTATTTCACATTCTCACCTCAGATTTTAGTGATTCAAAAACATTTTCCTTTTCGATGGCAGTTGCTACAACCAACATTAAGTAACATACATCTTTATTACTTTCTTATGCTATATTGCAAAAAAAATGATTATGTTCACTTTTAGTTTCATATCTTTCTTTAATAAAATTTGCATTTTATTTATCCCTATCATTTTTTCCCTACATTTATATGCATATTGCTTAAACGTTCTACAATAATGGTATTGGACATTGCATTTGTCATACCTCTGAGAAAAGTTCCCAAGTGACTTGACACTATGTCTTCCTCTTCCATGTAATTCTAAAAGGCTAATTTGTCCTCCTTCATGGCTGATGTTGAATCTTCACTTTCACTGCATTTAGCGACACCTCCAATATTGAATGATATGCCTTTACTTCTGACCAAAACTTGAGATCTAAAGGCTTACTTAAAAGATGTAGCAATGGATCCATTCAACCTTTGTTCATGGATTTACAAGGAACCCACAAGCTCATCAAGAGAGATTTTAGTTATCCTTTGATAGTTCAATTTGTTCATGGATTTTCAAGGAACCCACAAGCTCATCATGAGAGATTTAAGTTATCCTTTGATTCCTCTATTATTGTGTAAGGAAGACTACGTCCCAAGACTTTCTCTTTGCATTCATTGAAGTTTAGCACTGTCTACGTTGGTTTTAATTTTATTAACCAAAGAAATCATTTGCATACTTAGATTCTTTCATTTGTAAATTTTCATTTGCATACTTAGATTCTTTCATTTGTAAATTTTACTTGCTACTGCCTTAGTATACATTTTGCAAAGCCTCTAAAGCTTGTTTGCATTTTGTCAAGGTCCATTGTTATCTAGGAACCATCATTTTCATAATTAAAAGGCCTTGTTGTCCTTATCAACAACAAAAAAAAAATTGACCGTGCTCTGATATCATCATCATGCTCCATGAAACTGCCTTCTCAAACACAAAGACTAGATCCCCATGGTGCTTCCTCCATAGTTTTTCTTTCCCATTTAAAACAAGTAATCCGCAATATCTTAGTTCTGAATATTATTCTTCCTTTTGTTATCCATACCGAGTCATGCATCCTCTTCTCAACCTCTCTAACATTGCACAATTGGCCTAACATTGACAATACCTCAAAAAAATGAAGTTTCCTAATATGGATGTGCATTGCAAGTTAAATTTAACCGCTTGAATATACATCCTCGATTTCCATCGTATTTTGGAATTTAGATTATGCGTTTGTATATGTAAATGACAGGAAATTTCTGATGCATACTATCATAGGTTGGTAAATGCAACTTACCATCTAGATCATCAATCGCTCTACTATTTAAAAAGGTCCTCAAATCTTGTTGTTGTCTTGGCAGTTAGCACATTTTATTGGACAAGGAATTTGTTTGTTTCCCTTTGCATAAAGTTGAGGCCTCTTCATATTATTCTTTTATACTTTCAATTATTGTACTTGATAATTTCAATTCTTATATTTGATATAGAATTTCCCAGCAGCTTGCATTCTTTCTTTGAAAACATGAGATCTGAGCATGTCCTCACTGGTTTGCTTGCCCTTCTCAATTTTCTCATCTGTGTGAGGCAACTTTTTGTTTACTTTGGATTTTTTTACCCAAGATATAGGAGAAATCTCTTCTGCATTCAGAGGAAACATCTCCAAAGGCATTTCATCATCACTATCATCTTGAAAACTGCAATAATTCCACATCCTAGTGGGTTAAACAAAGTAGTTTTCTTTTTATCATAATAGAAGTTGGTGATGGACACACACCACACAAAATCCTAAGCCTTTACCAAGGTTTGGGTATTCCTCCTCACATAAAAAAAGAAGAGTTTGATATTGTTCGGGCAGTTGCTATACTTTTTTTGTAAAAGCTCATTATTGCCTTGTTCCTCCTACACCATAGAAATCAGAAGTCATATAAGGTGTTTTACCTTGGATCAGACACATCTCATGTTATTAAGGATCTTGCCTTTTAGACTCTTTTGTTTCCGTATTGAAGGGGCTGCTACTTTGAATAGTGGATGTATGCTTCAAGGTATTTTACAAAGTTTGCAATTAGAAAAAGGGTGCCACATGGTTGCTACTTTGCAAATGATTCATGGTATTTTACAAAGTTTTCAATCAGAGGAATTACTTGGCCAAATTGGTTTAGTCATCTTCCTTTTCATATTTAAATACCACTTACCTAACACATATTTGTTTTGACCTGGTAGGATATCTTGTCTTGTTCCCTGCCTAGAGGTACAAATCTTTGGTTTTTACTCTTTATTTCATTGTTTTTTTACATGTTGAGAGGTATGCATGTACACTTTTCCTATCCTTAGGAAATTAGTGTAACATTTATTTTCCCCTATTGCGGAAGTTTTTCCTTTATGGTTGTTATCTATTATTATGTTACACTATTTATGATTGCTATCTAATTGATGTTACATGTTGTCTGAAAACATATTTTATTCACATATTTCTACCCTCTATTTTCCTTCTCACATTCTTTTTTTTCCAAAATGTCACATGCTCTTTTATTCAAATATAGTCAGAAATTTTCTCTAGCATAAAACAACCTAGCCTACATTTTTTTTAATATTATTCTTTGTCTGCATCCATAGATCCAGTTCATCATAAAAGTTGCAAGGTCACTTGAATAGGGTGAAAATTTGTAATTGGCATAAATGCATAAATATACTTTTCTTTACACACAAGTACCATAATCAAAACAATACGTCCTAATTTTCATTGCTACTACCAAACCTCTTTGTTTGAATAAGCCCTCAATGTTTGCTAGGTATCTCATTCAAATTGCCTAGCCCTTCCTCTCTTCCTTCCAAAATTGTCCTTCACTCAACAAAAAACAAATTGATGTTGGGTGTTGTTTTATTCTTGCTTTTTTTTCTTACCCATGAAACATTTCACTTAGCCACATGCAAATTGCACAAATAATAAGGACAATAGTCTAGAAATCTATTCATTTCTTATCACACTTGATCTTGCCCTTTTTTTCCCCTCATGTTTTTTTATCTTCCACACTTTTCCCTTCAATTTCTATTGTTGCTTCATCTCTTTTAAGATAAGCTCTTTAACCTTTTCCTTTATTTTTACTACACAATTTGTTCTTCACTTTCATACACTTACAATTAATATTCGCTTGCAGCACCTTTCTTTCAACAACGAAGTCGTATCACCATGGATCCAACCTTGTCTAGCAATGCACTTTCATTATTGTTCGTTGGCTCTACTAAAATGAAACCAATCCTCCAGGTTGTTACTGTCAAAGAAATACACCTTGTCGATACATCAACCCCTCACTACCGGTTCTCTCTTTCTGATGGTGTTCACATCCATGCGGTCTTCATTCCTTCTTCACACGATGGCCTTGCAAAAAATGGAGACTTGCAAATAGGTTCTATTATGCTCTTAAAACAATGCTCATGCACATATGCACATCATACTATGTATGTTGCACACAAGGAATCTTGCCTTTCCTCTCCTTTTATGTCTGCTTTAACTTTCTTTTTATTTTATAGTGCTTTACTTCCCCTCTATGCTCACATATGGTCTTTCTTGCAGGTCGTTTTGTGTCTTCGAACTTGAAATACTCCACCGTGTAGCAACTTTGGTCGGTGAACCAACCCCTCTTATTCTCTCCACTGAACAAGTGCTCCATGCGAACTCATCCTCATCCAGTGGATCTTCCTTTTCATCAACTCTCCACATTGAAAACTAATCAACAGACTTCACAAATTTTCTCGTTTCATCTGCAACACCTCTCCCTTTTAAGGCACTTACCCCAACCTGTAAATTTTGGTCCATCCAAGGTAAAGTGCTCGCAAAAACACCCCTTCATGTATACAACAGTGCACATGGCTCTCGGAAATCCTTTATATTTGACCTCGTTGACGGTGATGGCGACAAAATCCAGGTATCTGCATTCAATGACTTGGAAGACTCGCTCCACGCTCTCATTCATCTTGGTCATGTCTACATAGTTTCAAATGGCTCCATAAAGGTCTCGAACCCTGCATATAACCATCTTAAATGCCCATTCAAAGTCCTCCTCTTCTCCACATCAACTGTATCTCAGTTTATCAATGATGATCAAACAATACCTTTCCATACCTTCCATTTTGTGCCAATAATTTCACTCAAACTTGTGGCTCTCGACTCATTTGTTGATGTTATCGATGTTGTTAGCTCGACCTCTCCTGCCTTTATCGTTCACAGAAGTGATGCTTTGAAACTCCAAAAAAAATATCTCCCTATGCCACATGTCTGGTAGTAACATCGATGTCACCTTGTTGGGCAAACACTACCATGCCAAAGGACGAGCACTCTCCAATGTTTGCATGGAAAGTGTCATCCCAGTTCTTGCAATTAGAGGGGGATGGCTTTTCAAGTTCAGTGGGTGAGCTATCATAACTATCCCAATGACTTGCCTTCTTATAGATCTAGATATCACCAAAACATGCCAACTCAAACAATGGTTTCAAGAAGAAGGCATAAAATATTCATCATTGTCACTCTGCTGAAAAAACAAAGGCACTCCCAATAGGCCCATGGAAACAAAAATAATTTCTGACATTCTTGTAATGCCCCCTGGGGAAACTTTTCATGGGTTGCCCTCCATACTACTATTACAAAAATTAACATGGATGACTTCTACTTCTTTGCATGCCCCCTTACTGTTTATGGCATGTACTGCATGAAAAAACTTGTACATCAAGCTGACAACACATGGCATTATTCAAAACGTGAAGGCTCCTTCCTCGAACGTGACTACCGCTATGCACTCTGGCTTGAATTTCACGACCACACTGACCACCTTGAAAATGTGGTTGCTCTCAATGATCTCGCACATGACTTCTTGGGCATATCTGCAAAGGACCTTTGCCTCCTCTCAAGCGAGCAAAAATTTGTCAGAGACATATCCAATGGGATCATCGCACATAGATTCCTCTTCACACTAGGTGTCAAAACAGACACTTTCAATGGCATTGAATGGCTCCACCAAACCCTCATAAAATTTTAAGAGCTCCCTTACGCCTTTGCATCTGCTCTCCTCCTGCAAGACCTTCAACCTACTCCTCCCCTGTGAAAAAATTTTCCCATCCCCTATAACACATGCCTTTCTCCCCTCTCCCTCGTTATTCCCTGTCTCTTGCTCTATACACCCTTGCCCTTTAACACCTTTCTTCTCATATCCCCCCCCCACCCTTCTCCATTAATACCCATCCTTCACCTTGTAAACACTTTCCCTATTATGCCCTCCCTTTCATTATTGACAATTCCTTTCCCACCCTTCACTCTCATTAATCCCCACTTTCCCTTTTGCACCTTATTGAACCCTCTTGTGTGAAATTCTATCTTTACTTTTTCTCTAAACCTCATCTTCGGCAATGTTTCCTACTTTTGTATTGCTTTCTCATAACTATATGCACCCTCTCTCAAATGTAATGGTTCTCATGAACAAATGGGAAGCCACTCATTTTCTCTCCTGTGCATAAATGGCCATTTTCTCACTTGTAATGTCTCTTCTATATATATGGGCATTCGCTTACATGCTTTTCGTGATCATTGTTCATCGTTTAATATTATTTTCAGCACACGCACACATTATTCAAATGAACATATGAATATGATATGCTATATATGAAAAACAATACACGCCTAATCCTTCTAATTATGGTCAAATGCATAATTGTGATTTCTTTTGTCTAGGCCAAATACGCATCATGTGATTGTGTCTACAATTACTAATAAGCATTTGAACATCCCATAATGGAATATTTAACTTCAAACAAGTGAAAAAACCAAACAAAAAACAAATATCATTCGTTGTCATCTACGTATTGCACTTGTGATTCGCATTCATCACGTTATGTTATGCATGCACTTTCCCTAAAAGAAACACTTGCACCATATATATTTTACTATGATTTGTAACGCAAAAAAAAACACATAAAAGAAAAAAAAACAAACAAACACAACTTTAAACAAACAAATAAACAAAAATCCTTCTTATGCATGCTTTACTTGCCTTTTCTCCTACTTCACTTACACCTCTGATGTTGAGACAACTTTTATTTTTTGAACAGTTATGCAAACCACCCCAGAGAATAGTGTGCAGAAGGAACAACGACAATGCCACTACGCACTTAACAAGGATAGAATAAATGCACATTGTCGTATTCTCTACAACAATTATCAATCCAACCTTCCCTCTCAAACCAACCCAAACTGAACTCCTCTTCCTTTCCAGATTTTTCTCCCTCCCCTAGAATCCACCCAAAGTCTTTTGATTTCCCTTCCATGTCCACTCACTTCCCAATCAAATCTAACAATGCCCTTTTGTCACCTCCCACTTTCCATGTGCAGACATCCCCCCATGTGGCTTCCTCTTCAGCTTCTCAACAATTCCACAACAACCATCTCCATCATGCACATTGTATTTTTCATGAAATAAGTGATGCACTTAGCCCCATACAAGTTTGCTCCACTTGTCATGAAGCTTACCCATCCATGGAAAAAAAAAAAAAATATTGGCAACATTGTATGTCACATTGTGCCTATAAGCAAACTCTCCATCGCTTCTCCTCCTAAAACATATGGACCCAGGCAACCAACCCCATCTCCTCTCTTTCCTAACTCAATTTGAAGAGATTCTCATTGCTGGTTCCAACCCCATTCTTCAAGTAACACATGCACATGGAGAAAAATTCGAATATTTTGGCCATACTATTAGCTTCCCTTAAGATATAACTAACATTGTCACCTCGCATTCTCTCGGAAATAGACATTCTTATTGTAAATAAAACCAACAATGACCACATATATTATGAATTCTTTGTCATCAGATCACGTGTTCTCATGGCTTTGCAGTTCAAGTTAGCAAATGACACATAATACAAAGATTTTCAACTTAACTCGCTTGCCCTTTCCTCTTTTCACATTGCCCCTTAAGAAATTTCTAGTATGTTATGTCATCTCTCCCCCAACTCCCTTGGACCCTAAGAAGTCCTCTCTAAAAATATTGATCATGAACTTCTCCACCCAAACCCATCTGACCTTCAACCATCCTCCTTTGTTGTTACAAAAAATGATGAAATACTTGCCTACATAGAATCCTCCAATTCCACACCCACCCATTCACTTCAATGGCCCATCATTGACCTTTCTCTAGTCAACGAAAACAAAAAAGAGGGCCTCTTCTCCACGACCTTCCCCACCCTATTCCCCACCAGAACTATCATGATTAACCAACTAAGGATTGCAAAATTTGATATGCAAGAATATGATTTGCATCTAATGCACTTCCATGACAATTGCTTTGGCCAACATCCTAGGTTTTGCTATTACCTATACAACCTTATAATGTGACATCGCAGCCAAGAAACAAATTTTATCTTCATTAAAAGGGACCTTTCAAATACCTTACTGGTAATTGTAGTAGACCTTTGCCTCCACCTTCAACAACTTTCGCCTTCGAGAATTCTAAACCAAATTATACACTTCAGCTCATCCCTGTGTGGGAGACACTCTTTTTGGACTAGGGCTAGAGGGGAGCTAAATGACATGATCATTAAACAAGGTAACCCTACCTTCTTCTTCACACTAAGTGCAGCTGATACCAAATGGCTTGAATTGCATATGGCCATGCCTTTCAATCCTTTATCCAATGCACAAGATCAAGCTCAATGGAGATTCCAAAAAATTGTTTCCAACCTGCATCATGCATCTCAATACATCCATTGCAGATTCACAATATTCTTAAAAGAGGTTCTACTAAAAGGATTCCTTGTAAGGGATTTATGGTGTAGATATGACTCTACCATTGCTTACCCTTCTCTTTTTTTTTTACTTTTCCTTTTCATGTATCCCTCTTAATTTTTCTTGTCTTTGTTACTAAGGTATCAATGACAGCATAGAGGTTTTGCACATGTACATGGGTTTCTATTTTTTGAAGACACGCCTAATATGGATGCCCTTGAATGGGCTAGCAATGCAGACGTTCATGCAGCCAAAGCATTTTTTGATACCTACATCATTGCTTGGAACCCTTGAACATGCCTCTTGGCATGCATAGCTCATCTATTCGTGATCCCTGCCTCCTTGCGACAAATGAAATATTTGCATCAAATGAACTCCAAGACTATGAGGAACTTGTGAACTACATCCAAAGGCACACAAATTTTCATTCCTCTACATGCCTTCACAAAAAAATTAACTCTACTACTTGCCACTATGGAGCCCCTTGGGAATTGTGTGAGACCTCTTCTCTACACATTGATGCTTCTGGCCGAAAAACATACACTCTTGCTAGAAATGATGACAAGATGAATTGACACAACTCTCATATGCTTGCAATTTGGAGGGCCAACATTGACTTCCAACCAACTTTTTCGCACCATGTTGTATTGAACTACATTCCAAAGTATGCGGTGAAAGTAGAGGCAAAGTCTGAAAGTTACCACCAAATGCTTGCACGACTTTGATAGAGTTCCCCCCCTGATACCCCAACTGTGTCTATAATCCACAAACTCATGACCAAACTTGTTGCTGATAGGAACATTGGTGCACAAGAAACAAGCCATATGCTCCAAAACCTCCCACTAACCCAATGCAACCATTCTTTTATCTCCCTCAATGCTAAAAAAAAAGTTTTCGTACATGTTTCAAACAACTTGGATGGTCATCTTCCAACAATGCCCTTCATCACCTCATACATCCAAAGACCTCATGCACTAGTGTCATTGTTACTTGTTGAAGTCGCACGGTCTTCGTCATTCGCCTCCTGCCAGAAAAGATCACCATGAAAATGCATTTTCCCTCCCATGGTTGTGCGCATCATTCCTCGGTACACCTCAATCCCAAGTAATGATTCATCATCCTATGTAGACTTTTGCTGGAGTGAACTACTCGTGTACTGCCCTTTTTGTAGATTGCCTGGCGACATTGGTGAAACTGATGAGGCAATTGTTTCACATTGGGAACAAATTAGCAACATGTATCAAGTATGGTATGTTCAATGAGCTCCTTTAGAACCACCCCTCTCTAACTTTGACGATCCCTCTCCTAATGAAATGCATCCCCCCCCCCCCCCCACCACCATAAACATGGAAGAATGGAAATTCCTCTCTCAACTCCACCCAGGTAACAACGTTCTCCTTGATGAGCTTAACATGCTTGGCCATCGTGACTTCAATGCAACCCATAATTGGGACCACTCTCTTATCCCTTCGCACTTGCAAGAAATGACCATTAGCTTCATAGAATTCAACCACTCTTCCACAACACTCCACAAAATTCCCTCTCCAAATCCACATTCCCTTTCCTCCTTGTCTCTAAGCCATCGCATGGCATTCAATATCATTTTCTCCCACTTCTCCAATAGTGGATCCACCACACAATTAAGGATGCTCATATAAGGCACTGTTGGCACCATCAAATCTTTTCTAATTGATTGCCTCAAAAATGCCTTCGTAACCAACTTTACCAATGGAAAAAACCCAATGCTCTTGCTTTCTCCAAACGGTGTTGTGGCATTCCACATAAATGCCCTAACCATACACATACACTTCTGCCTTCGCATCCCTGTCTCCTATATGCACCCCTTGGAAGTTCAATCCTTACCAAACCTTCAATAAAAACTTTGTCATGTCAAATACATTCTCATTGACAAAATGAGCTTCATTGGCCCTAAATTGCTTGCTCAAATTGATGAACGTTTGCAAGAGGCCTTCTAATCTAATAGAAACACTCCATTTGGTGGTCAATCTATAATCCTTTTGGGGCACCTCAAACAATTGCCACCTGTTAAAGATACACCAATGTATGTAGGCATGTCTCATGGCAATTCTCTTTAGCGGAGCTTCGATATTGTTGTCACACTTTCCACAATTTTCTACCAACAAGGTACAAGTCCTGAGAAAATTTCATTTAGCCAACTCCTATCCAACCTTCGCAACACAAGCTGCACATTAGATGCTTGGAAACTTCTAATGGCACATTAAAAATCTAATCTTCTAGAAGACAAGATCGAAACATTCACCAATTCTATGCACCTCTATGCAACTAATGAACCTATTGTGCTACACAATAAAACCATGCTCAAAAAATTGAACCTGTCAATTGCATGTTGTTGTTTCGAGCAAAGGAAACAAATTCCCTCCTCCAACCAGGAAGATGAACAACTTGTTACACAAGTGCTTCTCTGCATTGTTCAGCACGTCATTCTAACAAGCAACTTGTGCATTGAAGCAGGCCTTGTGAATGGTTCACTCGGGAAAGTTTCTTATATTCATTACGCACTTGTTTCTCGTCCTCCAGAACTCAAATAATTTGTTGTGGTCAATTTCATGCAATACAATGGTCCAACATGGGATGGCTCAAATCCAAAATATGTGCCCATCTCCCCTGTAATAAGGGGTTCTTGAAGACATTTGCCCCTTCGCATGGCATGGGCCCTAACAATCCATAAATTACAAATCATGACACTACAAAAGGCAAAAATCGACATTGGAAACATTGATCATCAAGGCCTAACATTCACAGCCATATCTAGAGCTAGATCATTGAATGATCTTTGCATCTCTCCATCTTTCTCCTTCACATGCTACACATGCATGCAAGAAAATCCATACGTACTTCGCAGGAAAAAAGAAGAAACAGACTTTGCCTCTAGATCTATGAATCAAACTACTTGAAGACCTTCTTTTCTTGATTACTTGCCTTCCTTTGCATTTCACTTGCAAATGTTTCATCTATTCTCTCATGTTAACACCTACAAAAATCTATGCTTTTTTAACCTATTTTATTTCTACTATACTTTCACTTTCAAAAGGTTCCTCATATTTTTTTCTTCTATGCTTTCCCTTTCAGTTAATGAATTTATACATGTTCACTAACACGCTTTCCCGTTGCTTGCACAAACATATGGATCCACAATATTTTTCTCATCTCTACAAATTTTTCCATCAGATACATGACCAAGAGGCTTCTCTTTTGGATATACAGTCACGCTTCCTACATTCTCATAGTGTGCCACTATATCGGATGCGTCCAACTCTGCAACTACTTAAAAGTTAAATATTTCATGCATGTCCTCATCCATGTGCATGAAAGGGATGAAAATAAGCAACTTCGAGTATATTATCTCGATCGTGTCCCAAATCTAAATATAAAATGGTGTTGTAGACGCCACACATTGCCTTGTATTTACGACTAGGAATTTTCCCTACAGGAAAAATAATTAAAAAAAAATGCACTTTGGTTGAGGACTTAAACCTTTTTTTTTCCAAATCTGCTACATGCTTCTACTGTTATAGAAAACAATACATGTTTTTTGGTCGAATTTTTACTCACTCTACAGTAACTTTTATAGAAAAGTCCCATACTTACATGGCCATTCGTACTACCATGGTTTCCCTGTTTCCTTGTCTATTTGCCAAAAAAAAATCATGACTAAATAGAATATGTGTGTATTCAAGGATAGCCAACAATTATAGTCTAAAAATTTATATGGAAAAGATAACTAACAATTAAAGTATGGAAATTGATATGGAACAGAGCATACTACCCAACAATTTTCTTATCCACCCATTAATATGAACGCATTTCTAGTTAACCTCTTATGTTGTACATTTCACTTTAAATGGTAATTAGGAGGGTTCTATGCACATGTTTACTCTTTCTTGAAAAAATGATTTTGTATGGATTTGCTGCCAAGATAACTATGAGTACTTAATTCTGCAGTCTTTCGCAACACCATGAATATATTTCTGATGTGTCACAACCAGTTTTAGCTTTTGTGATATAACCATGAAAGGACTATACAAACCAAATTTCCCCATGTGTTTCTTCTAATGACAACCTTCCCCCTGTTTTCTTGCTACTTCATTATTAATGAAACATGCAGCCATGTTCAATCCTAATCAGTTTTATATGTGAGGTATCACGCTCAATTTCAACTTTTGTGATTTGGACTTAATTATGCAAGTTGGAACCATGTCCAACAATTATCAATTTTATATTTGACGTGTCACATTTAGTTCTAACTTTTCTAATTTGCCCTTTAGAGGACCATTCACACAAAATTTGCATGCCAAAAAAATCCCACTATCATACCCCAAGAAGAAAATACTTCCTTTGAAGGTTTGATATGGTGCATGTCTTGCTAGAAATGACTCTGGTCTCTTCATGCTTATAAATGCAAATTGGATTATGGAACCATGTTCAATCCTAATAAGAATGAGTACCAATTGTAAATATGGATTCAAATAGTAAACTGCAACACTTTTGTTTATGAGGTATCACACTCAACTTTAGCTATTTAGTATTATTCACCCAAGATGGAACCATGTTCAACCCTCATAAGAATGTATGTCGGTGTATTTCATTAAACATTGTAAACTTTCAAACAATTGAATTCACTCATGTCCAATAATTCTTTCCAATATTTCATCTTATACATGTTCTAATAGATGATATAGAAAACCATTTGAATATGTTTTTAGTTTCAAACCAAAAAATAACAAATTAAATTTAAATACGTTTTTTTTGCCCACTTGTTAAGCTGACTCGAGTGATTAGGCAGATTGGGATTGGGATCTAATGGTTTTGTTTAATAATGTTTCAATAGCTTTCATTTTGTTCCTATTCGTGTGACCACAATCAAAGGACTCAAAACTCACCACATTATATACGGTAACCTTGACATTAATGGTTGGATTATAGATTTTATGCCTTGCAATGTTGAAAAGACATGGATTAGGAATGTTGAAAAGGTATTGGTACGCTCAATGGATTGATTATAAAAAAAAATAAAATTGCTTGAATGTCGTTGATTGTCAACCCTCAGCTTCATACAAGCAATGAATATATGTTTATACAACACTCCATCCAATACAACAATGATGTTACCAAACATGATTGACCCAATTGAGAAGGTAGCAATATATGGAAATCCAATAAAAGGTTTTTCATTCTTTGTAACCAGCTTGCCTCAAGTGAGTAAATAGGTTACTAATGTTGTCCCCATAATTGTTTTTTTGTACTTACAATCAAACGGTTATGTGCAGATCTCTTTCTGGGCTTCATATAAATTTCAAATTTCTTGTTGCAGATGTTAGGAGTGTTTATTTTCAAGTATATGGGTGGTTTTCGGGTGCAAGTTCATGCTCACAACGATTATATTGACGTTGATATTCTTTGTCAATTATATGGATGGTTTTTGGTTGCACGTTTATGCTCACAAGGATTATATTGATGTTGATATTCTTTTCATTTGTTTCATAGAAGCCACAACAACAACAAAAAACCAATTTCATTACAGCATATAGATGTCAAGCCTTATATGATATTTGTAATCTTTTAAACAATGCACATAGTTGTAAGCCTTGTGTCATATTATAATTGAATGATAGACAAAGTTGAGTCGAAATTAACATGGTGAAGTGCAACTTTTTAATTCAAACTATAATTTATTCCTTTGTCGCTACTTGTATGTTGACGAATTTTGACATGAATTCCATGTGTTTGCTTTCTCTCTAGTTTCAAGATCTTGATTACAAGAAGGTAGCTTTGGGAGGTGTAAGAATTTTTTTTCTTGTTCCGATGTGAATGATACACAACCTAGCTTCATTCCCTCCAACGTCAGTTTTTCCTTCCGATCAACCATTGATGTAAAGATATTGTTGAAGCAGTACTGGTCTAAGCTTCTGCACAGATTTCACTTCTGCCTAGAATTTTTCGCTTTGTTGTCTCATCAAAATGTATGTAGGTTCATTGGAATTTTCAATAAAACACAACCAACAAAAAACGGAGCTCAATGAACACAAGTATGAACCTCATACAGTCAAGTTTTTTCCCATTCTTTCTGTCTTAAAACCAAATTGCAATCAAAAGTGGTTAGATCCCTTGGGCATGCAACATTGCTAAGAAATACCATCAAACTTTGTATACTTCTATTTTTATTTGCATTTTTTTTTTGTCACAACTGATTTAGATATCAAATTAAGAGAACCTAGTTTAGGGTTTCAACGGGTATTTCAAATGAGTGATAGAATAGTTGGGTTAAAACACTTAGGAATTTTTCTCATCTCCGGGTTCCTTCTATTGATTTGAGTTCTGGTTTCTTTAACTGATTCTAGGATCTTTTAACTGTGCCCCTTATGTGTTGGAAGAAAACTGTTCGAAACTCATCTAGTCATAGCCTTTACATTTCTTTAAAAAAAGGCATCACCTATTCTATTGCTAAAGTTGGTGCCATAAGTTTGTTGTTGAGATCCTTATAGATCACCTTTAGGATAGAAGAAGTAGGAAGTATTATGTATCTCTTTTACAGACTTCAAGGTCTATCAATAGGGTTTCTCAAAGGTCTCCACCTCTTTATTTTAGACATGGTCTTCCAACAAGGTCCAGTTGCCTGAAAAATCTGTACAGTTTGTTCAGGTTTCTCTTTAGGTTCTATAGAATAATGTTGTGTTCTTGTCACCCTCTTTTAACAATTGCATTCTTGATTTGTGTCAAGAAGGTTTCCTTTATTTTAATTTTACTTTTGTAATAATTACTTCCAATTTTTGTTAAGGGTTGATTTTCTTCGAGTCAACTTGTTTCCTAATCACTGGAGTTGTGTAAGTAGTTTGAAATTCTCGATGCCCTTTTGTTTTGCGTTTTTATTGTGACACTTTCACATTCTTAACAGGAGATGGAAATTTAGAAAAGAAAAATTGTATTAAATTAAGCAACCTTTAGTTTTGAGATTGATTTAATAGGCCGCAAGATTGAAGTTTTGACCTTGAAGTCTGGTCCAATATCGTCTTATTTTTCCCCTTATCGGTTTTCTAGTTCTAATCTTGTTCCAATCTTTCAGAGAGGTGACTTTACCCCTCTAGTGCTTTTGCTTCCTTGCTTTGTTCCTAGATTACTTCTAAATATTTTGGGAAGAGGGGGTTACCCATACTTGCCAAGGCCTCATCTCTCTGATATACTTTGTTAAGGTTTTTGCACCTTTGTCCTTAGCGCAGGGTTTTATTGACATTGTATCTTTAATACTTATCTCTAATATGTTTGTCTTTTAGCAGTGTCCATGGATAACTAGATATGTTGTCTTCTGCCTTGTGCATTGTTTTACTGTGGATTTTGGGGCCTGCTTTAGCATTGCCTCTGTAGTTGCTCTTTGACCCCCAAGGTGCCCTCTCTGGTCTTTTGTTGTTGCTTCTCTGGGTTGAATCTTCTATTTCTACAGACATATTTTTTCTAAAGTTGTATATTCGTGGAAACACTGCATTTAAAGGTAATGTTTTGCAAGTTGGGTGACCTTAAAAAGGATTAGCTTATCCAACTAGTACATTTATGTATGCTAGGATTATAGTGGCTAGCTAGATTGGATGCATACTAGGAGAAAGTCGGTTTAAGTACTCATCTCCTCCTTGATTGATGGACTTTTCGATGTGAGGTTGGGTGGCTCCGTTGTGGAGTTCATTGTTAAAGCTTTAATTGACTACAAGATGTTGGTCCTAGTCTGACTTGCCCGCTGAGAGAGAGAATCAAGTTAAGATTGTCTCATGAAGGAGAGAACAAAATTTCAACTAACTCCTCGGATCCCAACTACAGTGTCATGTTGACTGTGACCCTGGCAATCAATTTTTTATTGAATAGGCTCTCTTATCACCCTTGAGGCTAATGCATGTAGATTTAGCATTACCATTATAGGGTAACCATGTCGTCACTAAAAGTGTATGTTTATTGATTTTGACATCAACAATTTTAATGCTTTCAGAAATAATGTTTTCCTTGTTACTGCTAATTTATGGCTGATGAATTTATCAAACTGTCTAAGCACTCCCATGTCTGATTCCAAGTAAATATAGTTGCACTAGTCAACATTAACTTCTTATTATGTTCTATTTATATTGACAGATTTTTTATTCATTATCTTTATAAATGTTAGAAAGTAGGTCTACAATCAATAATTGCCTAGTTAACATTATCTTCTTATTATGTTTTATTTATATTAGCAAATTTTTTGTTAATTTCTTTATGGACGTTAGAATGCACTAATTTACAATAACTATTTCCAACCTTCGTAAAAAAAACCAAACAAATTATCTGCGGTTATTTGCACCTCCTCGCACATGCTAGTATTTACCATTTTTCTAAATAAAATTTTAATATCTCCACTTGAATGTCACGACAGAGCTCTTCTACTTTCATTTTAATTTCATGTCGCAATCACTCTTCCACTCTTATAGTTTGTAGTTTCTGAATCCATTTCCTTATCATATAGTCAGTCGTGAATCACTGCGAGCTACACGTTCCGTCACCATCACCATCCATGTGATGAGTGAATTATTTTTAAGTTTCATATTCAAGGGCATGTTCCCATCCCTATTTATTTATTTATTTTTTTTTTTTTTAATATTCGTAGGAATGTCCCACGCAGAAAGTATCGAACTTCCGTGTCACAAACGCAACTCTTACAGTCAAACATCTTTTGGTTTTGCGTGTCACACCATAACTCGCCCACTCTATAGAGCTCTGGTTTTGATTTCATGTCCACACAATTTTCCACCCTTTGCTTCTTATTTATGTTAAAAGAGCGCAGTTATTACCACTCTGATCATAAATCACTACAAATCGCAAACATGGAGAGGAGACCTCACGTTCTTGTATTCCCATTTCCAGCACAGGGCCACATGATTCCTCTGCTTGACCTCGCCCACACTCTCGCCACCCATGGCCTCTCCCTAACGGTGCTCACAACTCCTCAAAACCAATCCCTCTTGAATCCTCTTTTGCAGAGAGCTTCAGCAGAGGGCCTTCAGATTCAGCCTCTTATCATTCCCCTCCCTCCCACTGAAGGCCTACCCCCAGGATGTGAAAACATGGGGAACCTTTCAACTCCTCACCTCATTCCACTCTTCATTTATTCATTCAGGCAGCTCGCTGTACCAATAGAACATTGGTTCCAACAACAGAAAAATAGCTCAGATGGGTTTGGTCCTCCTGTCTGCCTAATCAGCGATTTCTTTTTGGGATGGACTCACGACACAGCTGCCAAGCTCGGGATACCCAGGATAGTATTCCATACCTCTGGTGCTTTTGTTGTTTCTCTCAGCTATTCTCTCTGGAAACACATGCCCCAATTAATGGATTCTGAAGACGAAACAGTCCATTTCCCCGAAGTTCCTCATCTTGCTAATTTTTCTAAGCGTCAAATCTCCCCTTTTGCACAATTTTACAAGAGATCGGATCCTGTATGTGAATTCATCAGATATACCATGAATTTGAATGCGAAAAGCTGGGGTACTCTTATCAACACTTTCTATGATCTAGAATCTCTTTATATCGATCATCTGCACAGGGTTGTTTCCGGCAGGCCTGTTTGGTCTGTGGGTCCTCTGCTACCTCCCCCTGTGTTCGAGACGAAGCAGAGAACAAATTTGATTGAGAGAGGGAAACGCACTTCAATCGATGAATCAGCATGCCTGCAATGGCTCGACTCTCGGAAAGAGAAGTCTGTTATTTATATTTGCTTTGGCAGCCAGGTCTGCCTTTCAAATAAACAAATAGAGGAGATGGCAGCAGGGCTGCAGGCAAGTGAAGAGTCCTTCATATGGGTCATCAAGGATCCGCCTAGTACTATGCCTACTGATGAATATGCTGTTATTCCACAAGGTTTTGAAGAAAGAATGAGGGGAAGAGGTCTGATAATTAAAGGTTGGGCACCTCAGCTCTTCATTCTGTCACACCCCTCTGTTGGGGGTTTTCTTACCCACTGCGGGTGGAATTCTACACTGGAGAGCATCACACTGGGAGTGCCACTGATAACATGGCCCATGACTGCTGATCAATACTATAATGCTAGGTTATTGGTGGAATATCTAAAGGTTGGAGTCAGGTTTTGTGAAGGTGCCACCACGGTTCCCAACAGAGATGACTTGAAAATTGCGGTTAAACTACTTTTGGCAAGAGAAGGAGAAGAAATGAAAAGGGCAGAGGAGTTAAGGAAGGCAGCGAGAATGGCAATGCAAGAAGGGGGAACCTCCCACAGGAACATGGAAGCCTGTGTGAGTGAGATCAAGAAGTTGATAGTGCAGCCTAGTTAGTCTCTGCCTAACAAGTAACCAGTTCAATGTCAAAGTATGATGTCCTTTGCTGATGTTCTTCTCATGGAATCAAGACAGTAATAGTATCTGTCATTTGCTGTTGGGTGTTTCACTCTTCTCTGATTCCTCTGAAATAGTTTCGGATCTGTTGTTGTAAGCTTGTTGTCCTTTTCTCTTGGGATTAAGATTACAAAAGCTTATTACTTACAAAAACTATTGTGATGTCTCCTGCTCTACCCGTTGGGCGACCCAATCTAATATGCACCACAAGATCTTTATTTTAACTGTGATTAGAATCTTAGAATTTAAGGTTAGAGCTATAGTATCAGCCGGAAAGTAGGTTTTTGTGTGATGGGTTTAAGGTTAAAGTTATAGTATCAATAGCAGGCAGGTTTTATAAAAGATAATACTTCAGCGACCCAGTAATTCATTATATATTCATTTATATATATATATGTAAAGTCTAATTTATATAGTAAATAGCTTTTTCATTGAAATTTGATAATTAAATTTCAAACAAGATTATGTTCTTTTATTATTTAAAATATATTTTTGAATGTATAAATATATTTAGCACTCTGAAAAATTCATGAAACACTTTTATGTAAATTACTATTTTAATTATAATTAATTATCATAAAACCAAAACACTTTATTACAATGACAAAATTCAAAATCACTTAAAAATCTTATTATTAGTCCCTGCCTTCGGCATAGCAGGGACTATAGCGTTCGATTGAGCGTTGACCAGCTATTAGTTGCCGTTGACCGGGCTGTTCACCTAAATTTAACCTAATGTTTGGGCATTTCAATTTGGCGCAATGGCATTTTAACCAAACTTTTCACTTGCACCTCTTATTGGAAACCTCACTTGTTTCGAGGCACATTACGAATGTACACGGTTATTTTATCCAAAGTCCGGTTGCAGAAATGTTGGGACACTGCTTTTATTCAAAGTTCTTTTTTTGTGACCAAATATTAGACCAAATATTAGGACAAATGATTTTATCCCGAGTTTTTTCCACCTACAACAACTATGCATGCCGGAAGCCGGCCACTTGCAATGCATGTACATTGCCGCCACCTGTAATGCATGTGCATTGCCACCGTTATTTGGTGCCTTAGGAAAGCACATCGATATTGTGAAGATGTGCAAGCAGACATCTCACATTCTTTCTTTCTGTCAACTGAAATCTCATCTCTCTACTGGTTTTTTTTAAGCCCAATGCTGTTTTTCACGTCCCCAGTTCGAATCTCCTCAGCTCAAGTGTTTGGTGATTGGCATATCGAAGCAAATAGAGCTCGGTGATGCATTGATCGCTGGATTGCATGTGTGTATCTTGTGGGCTCCGGGGCGGTGAGTAAACCCGATTTGCGGAAATAGGTGACAAGGCTGCGACTCTGGAAGCCATTAACAAAGAAGCTGTGGATTTGGTAAAGAGGACTTGAATGCCTTTTGAGTGTTTTACCAGGTGGAGCTTTGAGATTGATTTTGTGAGGTTTGTTAATGCCGAACTCTTGAGTTTCATTTTCCCATAAACTAAGTAGCGTGAGTTGTAAACTCGTATAAATATTTACGTCTGTCCAATTGTGATAATTATCCTTTAATTGAATTTCTTCCTTTACTATATAATGAAAGCCTACTATATACTTATACACAAATTTGTTAGTAATAAAATACTCTTATATATAACCATTTATATATATATGACCATCCATAAATGTTTGCAGGAAGGTGTGAGCAGTTTCAGGTCTTATCCCGCTGGAATTCACGAAGTAATAAATTATACAAAGCACCGCTACAACAACCCTCCTGTTTACATCACTGAGACTGGTAGGTATGAGAATGGTAGGTACAATACTAGTGTTCTTATTCACTCATTCTATTTGAATTTAATCTTCTTTCAAAACATGAATTTAATGGTGTGTAACACATGAATTTGAACGGTATATGCCAGTTTTGACACTGGCACAACCCCGCAGGCCCAGGCAGTAAATGATCCAGAGCGAGTGAAGTACCATTATCAACATTTATCACAACTACCATTATCAACATTTATCACAACTACGTGAAGCTATAAGGTCTGCTTGGATTTTGTAGTAATTTTTTTTTCTGAATGGTGGGATATTGATGAAGCCATGAAATGAAATGTTGCAGTGAGGGAGCGGATGTGCGGGGTTATGTGCTTTGGTCGCTTCGGGATGTTTTTGAATGGTCGAGTGGATTTACCTTTCGATTAGGGTTATACTATGTGGATCAGAACAAGCATTTAAAGCGATATGCCAGGTCATCCGCATGTTGGTTTAAACTCATCCTTCGGGTATAAATGATGTGTGAAATGGAATTTTATGCTCTGTGATCACATGTATGTGAGAGTTGAAATTTTATGGTATGAATAAATACACGTGAGGTTGTTTGCCGTGAGACATTTGAATGTTTGTTTTTTAGTTCCATACAGCGTATTTTCATTAGCTGAAAGCATGATCCTCAACAATAAGTTTTCCTTTTTAATCTGAAATTGAACCGAGTAGATGGGTTTGGAATTCAATGATAATTTTAATTACTAGAGTTTTGGCCTTCGAATTTAAAAAAATAATTTAATTTTTAAAATTTTGAAATTCTATAATTATTAGATGTTTTTGGAATTTTTGACCCATTAAATTTTTTGTCAATTTTTTATTTCATTTGTATTATTAAACTAGATTTTTAACCTTTATAAATTAGGATCATTCAATTTTTATGTTTTTCTTATGTAGAGAGAGGGATCTTAAGTTATAATTTAGTTTACTAATCTTATTTTGTTTAGTTTACTAATCTTATTTTGTTTATGCGTACTTGAATGGGCCAATTTACCCGGAGATATGGTTGTCTTCAACATGTATCTAAACAATTTTATTTCTCAATATTTCCACATATTTCGCTTCCATGGTTTTACATTCAAATATTACTCTTCTTATTTTATATTACTAATGTTTTTATCTTGATATCCCCAGGTTGAGGAGGAAGGAAATTTATGTGCTTTTTATTAGATATTATTCTCTGTTGCAAGTCTTTTTTTTTTTGGTTTCCATAAATAGCCTCTTTTGAGGCTTTACCTCGTACCTAAACATACTAATCCCCTATATTATTTTCAATCGTTACAGGTAAGACTTGAGAAAATAAAAGAATTTTGCTTCAGTTGTACCAAAGACATTTAACTTAATTCCTAAATTGACTTTCTCTTCCTTAGTTTACACGTCATACATTTCTCAATTCACCCCAAACTTTGTGTGAAGTTATCCTAACGTGAAGATAAAAGTGATTTGTTCATGATATCCTGAAATAGGGTTTTTGCTAGACTTCTAACCCTCCCATGGATACCATGTGTGTAAAACGGTTATGAGCCTTAACAAATGGCATATTATATTATATTATTTTTTTAAGATCTTTGGTTCTACCCTTGTAGATTTAAGTGACTTTGAATGCTTCTCACGTTCATGGCCCTTTACTTTGCTAAGTACTCTTATTTTTTTACTTCAAAGGACATATTTTCACTAATAAATTTTTATAATTATAAATTTTTATTATTATCTCTAGTTTGAAATGTCCGTATCAAATAAAATATGACATATATAAGAGTCGTCACCCTGCTCTACACAGATT
>APFE030177252.1:0-19606 GCA_000404065.3 Pinus taeda
TATTCCATAGTACCAATATTTTGTAAAACCTTGTACGGACCATAATACTTTGGTGATGATTTATTATCCTTCTTAGCTTTCTTGAGGGACATTTATTTGTATGGTTGTAGTCGTAGAAATACCCAGTCACCTACATCAAAACTTCTTTTATTGTGATGTTGATATGCTTGTTGTTTCATTCTATTCTATGCCAAAGTGAGGTTATCCTTTAAGAGTTTTAGAACTTGTTGTTGATGCTCGATGTGATCTTCCACTGCTTGAACCTTAGAATTTTCTTTTAAATATGATGTGATGGACGGTGGATGATATCCATAAATTTCCATAAACGGGGTCATTTTTGCTGCAGTATGGAAGGAAATGTTATACCACCATTCAGCCAGAAGTAACCACTTGACCAATTGTGTATGTTTATCATATACAAAGCAACAAATATATCCTTCCAAACATTTGTTCACTATATTAGTTTGCCCATCAAACTCGGGATGATAATATGAACTACGAGCTAAATGAGTACCCAAATATCCCACCTCTTGCACTCCAAAGAAACATTTGGATTTTTTTGCATATAATTGTTTCTCCTCTAAGGGTTTGAGCAGCACCATGACAACATGTTGAACATGATCCTTCCAAGACTTGTTTTAGATTAGTATATCACAAAAAAATGCTAACACAAATTTTCTAAGGGATTGAAAATGGAATTCATCAAACCTTGAAATGTAGAAGGCGCATTGGTAAGGCCAAAAGGCATGACCGAAAATTCATAATGACCCTCATGAGTTCTAAATGTTGATTTTGGAATGTCTTCAGTATTCATTCTAATTTGATGATATCCTAAATGAAGATCCAACTTGATGAAATAAATTTGTGCATGTAATTCTTCCAATAATTCATCAATGACAGGAATGGGAAATTTATCTTTAATGGTAAACTCGTTGAGCTCCCTATAATTCGGACACATGCACCATGATCCATTCTTCTTGTGTACCAATACCATTGGAGCAGAGAAAGAAATTTGACTAGGTTGAATTATACCAACCTTTAGCATTTCTGCAACCATACAATCAATTTCACTCTTTTGGGCATATGGATATCTGTAAGGCCTGATATTTGGGGGAACACTTCCTGGAATCAAATGAATACCATGATCATGATCACAAATAGGTGGTAGGCCTTTGGGAGTCTCAAATACCTTGGAATGATTGTCCAAAACATTTTGGAGATCTGGAGAAATAGATGATTTCGATGTTGGAACCTCTAGTGAACATAATTGTGAAATTACGCCCCGTTGTTATTTCTTTAGAAGCTTTGTCATGCTATTATAGATGATTATCTTTCTTGGTTTCCCTTCGAAACCCCTTAATTCAACTTCCTTTCCTTCCCAACAAAAAATCAAGAAAAGTCTTGAATATTAAAAGCTATCATACATAAATATTGTAGCCATTGGACTCCTAGTACAACATCTACATCACCCTTTGGAATGGAAAGCATTGGATTATTCAAGGCATATTCTCCCATGGATAGCTTAATATTATGGCACTTTCCGAATTGATTTATGGTTCCTCCATTTGCAGCCATTACATGACACTCTGGTGCTGGATATAGGAAGCAATTCAATTCCTTGGCTATCTTACAATGAATAAAATTATGGGTACTACCTGAATCAATCAAAACTATTACCTTTTTCTTCTTGATATGCCCTTTTATCTTGAGAGTTTTAGGAGTGGTAATTCTTGTCAATGCATTACAAGATATGGTCAAATTCATTTCTTCTTTCTCTAGGATTAGTTCCTGGTGTATATCCTCTTTTTTTTAAATTTCTTGCTCCTCTTCCCCATATATGTAAATTAATTTCTTCTTAGCACATTTATGACCTTTAGTGTATTTTCTATCACAATTGTAACAAAGCCATTTTGCTCTTTTTTCTTCCAATTGTTGTGGTGTCAACTTTGTAGGTGGTGAAAGGCTAGGAGAAACAACACTTCCATATTTATAGTTGTGAGTGTAGGCTTCCTTGTTGCCATAATTTTGCTTTCCATTTTTCTCACCAACCTAAATTCCTTCTCCAATGAGTCAGGTTCCCAAAGGCGAACCTCATGTTGGATGTTATCCTTTAAATTCCCATGAACACATCAATCCTATGCTCCGCTGGAATATCTTTTACCCTTATATTCAATTTTTGGAAGTCCTCAATGTGATCCATCATTGAACCTTTTGTTTGAGATTTATCAATTGGATAAAAAAGTGTTTCTTTTTGTATCCTCATAATGTGTTATCATTTCTTCCGTAAAAATTGCCCAAGTGACAAATTGTTTACGAGAGCAAAGCCATCGATACCATACAAACTTATTTGCTTCCAAATATAAAGTTGCAATGCGTACCTTTTGTATGTTTTGCACATTATGGAGATCAAAATATTGCTCCATCTGTAGTATCCATTTTACGGGATCCTTGCCATCAAACTTCCTCATATCGATATTTGGAACATGGCGAGTCTTCATTCCAATGTTAGAGTCTATGAAATCATGATTAACATTTCTTTTGTTCTCATCATTAGTTTCCTTTACTACCATTTCGTCATTAGTAAGCATTTCTTGTAGCCACTTTGTCAAATCTGTCTTCAAATCTTCCATTTTGCCTTTAAGTTTTTCTTCTATACCATCCATCTTATCTTCCACGCCCTTTGAATTCCTTCATACTAATTTTTCAACCAAACTTAGGCAAAACTTAAAAAAAAAACTACACACATTTTTTCACTTTGTAGGAGCTCAATATCGAATCTGTTGTATATCTATAATTTCGGATCTCTAAGATTTGAATTTTCATCCTGTAGTAGTCCATTAAGTCCTCTTTCCAACCCACAAGTCTGATCAAGATTGGATTTTCCAAGGAAGAGTTATGCTCTTTTTCCCACAATGACATGATTATAGACTCGTTCAATAGAGAAAAATTGTAATAAGTGCCACGTGTCACTATTTCGACCTTAGGACCTGAAACCGATATACAAAAAACAAAAGTTCATCATCTTTCTATAAATTTTTACAAAATTTATATCTGATGCTCAGAAAGAAAGTTATGACAATTTTCCCCAGGTCACCTGTTTGGGATGTACCTCGGTAGCCTGCAAAAACCATAAATGTCTTGGACCATATCTCCAAAAATATAGTGAAACAAAATCTGAAATTTGGGCCTGAGCTTCAACAACCTTTAGGCTCAAATGGGTTTTAATTTTAGACTCTGAACCTTTGTAGAAAGAAAATTATAGCGAAAATTCCATGATTCCCTGTTTGCGATGGAATTCTGGAGCTTGCAAAAACCCTAACTTCCTCATATCATATCTCCGAAAATATACTGAGACAAGATCTGAAATTTGGTCCCGAGGTTTAGAGAGATTTTGAGATAAATGGGTGTTTTTTTTAGCTTCTTAAACTTCGTAGAGAAAATTTTATATTGAAAATCCCACAATGGCCTGTTTGGAACAATGAAACCCTAGAATCCAAAGCTCTGATAGAAAATCTTATGAAATCAACTCACAAAAAGATAGAAAAGATAGATCAATGACTTAAAAATTAGCTTCTTCGAGGGGGCAACATCCTTTACATTACACAAATGAAAATTATTCGATGATACAAATGACAAGACCCCCTTTCTATATATAGGAGTCTAAGAGATCATAATATAATCAAAGCCGACATAAAAATAATAATGTAAGGGCACAAAAATAACAATAGCGGGCTTCTATGGGAAACAATAATAACAATATGGGGACTATATGGGCACAACAATATAATAAGGGGGTTGCACTAATAACAATAAGGGGTTACACTAGTAGTATAGGGACCTAACAGAGTTAATTGCAGGTTTGGGCTCAGAGCTTTCCTTCAGCACAACTTATCATCTGCATATAGTGGAGGATATGTTGAGGATGTATGTGATGCATCAACAGCAGAAGTGGGAAGAGTATCTCCCCTTGGTAGAGTTCGCATACAACAACAATTATCAAGAGTCATTGAGGATGAGTCTTTTTGAGGCATTGTATGTGCGAAGTTGCAACACTCCCATCAGTTGGAGTGATCCCATTAGCAGGGTATTGATTGGACTAGATATGTTGGAATACATGGAAAAGGAAATGCAGGTGATCAAGAAGAATCTGAAGGAAGCACAGGATAGGCAAAAGAGTTATACTGAAAGGAACAGGTTGTTCAAGGAGTTCCAGGTTGGGGAATAGGTGTACCTGCACATCAAACTGAAGAAGAGCTCCTTGGGGATGGGATCATGTGCCAAGATGGCACCACAATTTTGTGGACCCTTTAGTATCATTGAGAGGATTGGGCGAGTAGCCTATCAACTTGCACTGCCTCCAACAGTTAAAATCCACGATTTTTTCCATGTTTCTTTGCTTAAGAAGTATGTTAAGGATGTTGATCATGTGATTGACTGCTCTATATTGCAGGTGGAACCAGATGGAGAATTCTATCTAGAGTCTTAGTGTATATTGTAGAAAAAGGTGCTCATGCTCTAAAATCGAGAAATTGAGCAAGTTAAAGTGCAGTGGAAACACTTTGGGCCCAATGAAGCTACATGGGAGATGGCAGATCAGATGTGGGCTATGTATCCTTCCTTTTTTGCTGGTTGAGGCAAAGAAGCTTTGATATGGTGATGTTGTATATGCTTTATGGTGGTTTGGTATTTTCTTTATGGTGGTTTGGTATATGTTTTATGGTGGTTTGGTATTTTATTTATGGTGGTTTGGTATTTTATTTATGATGGTTTGGTATATGCTTTATGGTGGTTGGTATATGCTTTATGGTGGTTCGATATATTCCTTATGATGGTTTGATATATGCTATATCATGTTTTCATATATGCTTAGATATGGTGTTTAGTATATGATTTGACATATTCTTTGATACATGTGTTGATATATGTTTTTGTATCTATATTTATGGTGATGTTTCTATATGTACACATGTATATGGATGGATATATCGTAACGAGCTATGTTATAAAGCTCCACTATGCAGTATGGGTGTCATGTCATTATGGTTATGTTGTCATGTTATTATGCTATCGTGTGGTTATGTTATCATGATGTTATGATGTCATATGGGTTGGCACTCAGCAGGATGATCATTGTAAATACCATTATGAGCTGTGTTATAAAGCTCCATAAGAAATATGTCTTCTTTCAGCATGTTGTTGAGGTATATATGTGATTGAACACCAAGGGCAGTGCCCCCTAAGGGGGAGGGTTCTATAACAGCCTTAGTGAAAATTCCATGTAATAAAAGTTAAAAATAATAAAAATAGTTGATGAGACACTTATTCCAAGTTGAATGTTGGGCATGACATCCTAGGGGGTGTTTATTTGGTTGTTTATGGGTAATGAAATTGGAAAGGGCGATGGCTAAGGCTTTGGAAAGGAAAAATGGCATTTTGGCACAATTATTTATTAAAATAATGGAATTTGGGAGAAAAAGGAGGTGAAAGGTCACAGGTTTCATGTGAGGAGGAAAATAATGGAAAATGAAAAAATAGAGGCCTTATTCATAAAAGGGCTTCTGAGGACCATTTGGTAACCATTTGTCAGTTCAATGTTGGAGCACTTTCATTATTCTCTGTCTCCCATACTCTTGGACACTTAGAGTTTTCTTGGAACACTTTGGCATTGGAGCAAGAAATGAAAAGAAGGAAAGAGGAGGCAAGGATCAAGCAGGGAAAGGTAGGATCAAGCAGCCACAACAACCTTCATTGCAGGTATCGACTTGCATGTGTGTTTTCTTTGCTATATTTGGAATGCATGGGATTGCATGTTTTTCTTTTCTACCATGGAATGATTTTTTCTAGGTGTGACAATATTTTCAGCCTAGCCTTTCCATTTCCTTGTAGCTTCGATGAGATGGGTTCTCTCATTTAGCTTATGTGGGATAGTCGTATTGGATTTGAAGTTGAGTGAGGTGGATCTCTGAATTGACAAACACATGGTGTAGTGGTCCCTGAACCAGACTAAGGATCATTAATCCACTGACCTAGTAACCCCTGAACTGGATTGTGGGTTGCGATAAAGCTAAATTGTGTGCCTCGGTGGGCCTAGGAATCCTTGCTGGTGAATGGCAAGATATATGGTAAAGCCAAGAGGTGAATTTTCTCTCTATTTCTCCTAGTGGTTCCTGGATGGAGTGCACGGTAAATCCTGGAGAGTATGTCTCAGTGTAGGGCCTAGTGATCCCTGGATCGAACTATGGATGCACGGTAAAGCCTGAGAGACTAGGAAGCACTCAATTTCCTCATGGTGTAGGAAGAGAACTCTAGTGGCATCCACATTAATTGGTGTTTTTTATGTGTTCTATGAGTCTATATTCATGCTTGGAATATGGGAGAGGGGTGATTGGCTGAATAGAGTCTTGGCTTATCTAATCTATGGTCGGGTGGAATGTGGTAGTCCCATCTCCAGTTGGTTCATTGCATTCATTAATGAGAAATTCAATCCCTTTATTTTCATGTGTAAAAGTATTGATGTATAAATGGATTTGATGGCTGATATGCCCATTGTATTTATGTTGCTATTGTGCTGGTTATATGTATATTTTGTGACAACAACTATGTATGGCTCTCAACATGTTTTTACTTGTATCTGTATGGATAATGTATCTATGATCTAATAAATGATAAGGCAACAAATGACATGAGGAATCAGTGGTTCATGGTGATTCTAAGATAAGTATGAGATCCCTACACTTAATTTTGTTGTTTACACATGTAGGTTACATGTTGATGATATGTTTCACGAAATGTGTGTAATGGCTAGTAAGGGTTGGGTTATGGTATTGTTCATCTTATTGCTTTTTAATCCTTGTTTCCTTGTATTCTTACCAATTTTAAGTGATCATTCCATTTTGGGCAGTGTCCCAGGCTCTGGGCTGAAAAAAGTGGCTCAAATCTTGGAATGCTAGCAAAACATAGCTTTAGCCTAAAGACTTACTCGCATGGGTAGTGTCTGGGGAGCATTATAACTCACCAAGGGAGTGTCTGGGGAGCGTTATAACTTGCCTTGGCAGTGTTTGGGGAATGTTGCTTTGGCCTAAGTTGGTTCAAATAGCAGTAGGACCCAAGGACATGTTATCTGAGTAGCTGACTTGTCTCCTGAAGGTTTTGTGGATGAATGTGTGTGATGTTCCGTCGATTCCACTTCCTTAAGGTCACCTAGGAGGTTGAATATGATCATAGTAGCATCTTGTCTCATGTTTACCCCAATTGGCATGGTTACTTGGGTGGATGTGGGAGGAGGGTGTTACATTATTCCTCCTGCTTGGTATTTTTTCCCTTGCTCCCTGGATTCTTCGTTCATGTTCACCAGGACTTCAAATTTATTATTATTGGTCTGTCTCTTGGGTTTGATTTTTGGACTAGTTTGAGATGGGTTTTAGGGTTTCTTTTGCAATTACTTACTTGATGAAGGTCGGATTTATCCTCATGAGGCTTAATCTCTTATGTTTTCGTTTCTTTCTCTGTGTTAGGCATCTTGTTGAGGGGACAATCTCTAAACTAGTGACCATAGTAATGGCACCTCCTACATCTAAACGGGGCATGCTCATAATCGAGTGGTTGCTGCCAGACGTCATCTTGGTACTCCAGTTCGATGTATTCCAGAAGAGACTCAGTGATCATATAGACATAGATCCTAGCATAGGATGTATAACTTCCTCTCCATGTGGTGTCTACTAATTTTACAAATCTTCCTATAGCATTTCCTATCCCATCAAAGATTTTAGGATCCCAAAAATCCACTAGAAAGGAGAACCGACGAACTTAGTTTAGGGTTGCCATGAACGTTTCCTGATTTGGGCTGTAACATTCCTCCGAAAAACTCATAAACCATTCTGCATTGTAATAGAGGTAAGGCCCATTTTCGAAAGTCCTCTCCTTGTCTTCCAGGCTTATGAAAATTACTGTGAAAAAGCATTGAGCCCCTAGCTTTAGATCTATGTGACCTTTTGCTTTCCATTTCTAATAGATCCATTTGATGAGATATTTGTTTGATGATCAAATTGCTATAAATTTTGTTATTAATGCATGATCTTTCATAAACTTTTGGCAGGATTCCAACTTATTATTCAGAATGGAAAATATGGGTTTCTTTGTGATGCTTGGCAAGCATTGACCCTTCATCCTCATTTTCCACTTGTTCCCTATCATAGGGGTTTCCTTTTCTCCTCCTATGGCTTCATTATCTATCGTCGCTCTATTGCTCCTACTGCAATTGTTGGTCACAACGTTCTTCTAGGAGGGGATCTCTCTCCTCCTTCTTCTTCCACTCATTCCTCAGTGTCGATGCCTTGGATTGGATACTGTCTCTGGTTGTCAGATCAATCCCCTGCAAATTTTCAGACTCTACAACATGAAATTGTCATCCACGGAGTACATATAAAATTTTGATTTGTATCTTATTATAATATTTATATATTTTTGTTTGCTTAATTTTATGGTATATTATATCCTATCATTTTTAAGAAAAAAAATAATTAATTTGCAATTATGGTTTTCTTTTTCTATCAAATCTCTATTTATAAATAAACATGAAAAAAATATAAATTATAGTCAACAAATATTCAAATTTAATTTAATGTACATAATCTAAATAACAACATCTTAATAATATACCTTTGTTTGAGGATGAACCACATTAATTGGTTCAATTGAAACGTGGACTAAATCTCAATAATGTGATTGATCCGAAAAACAATCTTATTAACAATAAAATAACATCTTAGTAATAAACAATTGTTTTTCTCATTTAACATTAAAACTATTCCATATTCCTATTTATCCCACATCCTTAATTAAAATTGTGCCTAAATTATTTAACATACATCAATAATATAATTTATTACGTTAAAAAAATTAAAAAAAATTATAAAAAGAATTACATAAATAATTTTTGTTGTTGTTTTATTATTATTATTATTATTATTATTTTCTCTACCTGTAATATCCATCTTATTCTTTTCCATGCACCAAACGTTAACGTTAATCATTATGATATGTTACACATACCCCTCATTGTATTATCGTTTGATGATCCCAAAAACATATCCTAACATTATGAAATGTTACACATACCCGTGATTGTATTACCATTTCATGTTCCCAAGCCGATATGGAATTTCAAATTTATGTTTTCTGGATGTGATTATTCTTTTTCTTGTTTATAGCTTTACCTTGGTGAATATGAAATAGGCTTGTTAGTAGTTATATTTATATATTTATAAGATAAATCTTATATTTAAAGGATAAAATATTTAAACATAAAAATTTATGAGCATAATTTTATAACGGGTAAAAATTATTTATGAAATGAATACCAACATTGTTGAACTAAAATATATTACTAGTGTACTATCTATATATCCATTAGAATTTAAATCACTCATTATAAATTATATACATATTCATTAAAATTTAAATCACTCGACCTAAATACTTACGCGTCAAAATTACCGTTACACATATTTTTGCCCAAAGAGGAAAAATTCAAATTCCACGCGTCAAAATTACCGTTACAAATATTTTTGCCAAAAGAGGAAAAATTCAAATTCCAGGTGTGTAGGAGAGGAAGGACAAAACCCAGGCATGGGCTGTCACGTTCTCAAACATTATTTTTGGCAGCACCGCTTTAATGCGGCTTGCTAGGAGTCTTTATCATTCCCCAAAACCAACAGCACTTTCAATGGTATTCCAATACTTCATACAATCATGCAATCTAAGCCACGTAAGATGATGATGTGCAATTTTGTGGTGCGTGATCCACTACATCTCTAATATCTAAATCCTCCTCCACATCATCCAGCAAATGGTGACGAATGAACTCCAACATATTGGTGCTCTCCCCTGCTCTAATCTCCATCGCGCTCTCTGGGCAATCAAAGCTGGAATCTTCACGATCATATGGATTCATTTCCATTTCAATCGACTGTAAAGGAAGTGAGGAACATAAAACACTGGTTTCCGGTTACCATTGGCGAAATAAATGAAGGGATTATAAAGCAATCTTTCTCATTTCCAATTGTGGTAAATACAATGCATCCTGGCAAGTTGCCTATACTTATTTTCGTGATCCTTTCCTCTATGGACTTCAAGTTTCACCAATGGCAGGGACTTAATTTTTATGAAATATTTTTTAATAAATATATAAAATGAAAGTGAATATATATATTTAATATATAATTTTAAAAAGTATATAAGATTAATTTTAAAAAAGCATATGAATAAGTGGTTTTTGGTTTTTTGAGCATTGTATGTAGTATGGTTTTGGGTTTAGTATGTAACAAAGTCATTTGCATTTTAATCTTTATTATAAATGTGAAATAATTCTAAGATAAAAATTTTTTGTTCCATATTCTTTCAAATATATATATTTTTAACTTACATATTATTATTTTTTAATTAATAATAATAATAACAACTTTTGTGATCCATAATGTAGATAGAAGTTTTCGAATTAATCACATAGTTATAATTTGGTCCACCTTTCGAACCAATTAATGATGTAGATAGAAGTCTTTAGGATTAATCACATAGTTAGGATTTGGTCAAACCAATTAATGTGGTTCATGACAAGGTGAGAAATCAATGATCATAAGGTATAAAATGGATATAGAATATTAATTTTTTTTTTAATTGTCGAAATTATATACTATATATTTTTAGGGGATGAAAAAGAAAAATAATAATAAGAATAAGAATAAGAATATCTTATATACATTTAATACATAACGGCTAGTATTTAACTAATTAATTAATATTCTAATAGATGTTTCCCGTTCCTCTTTCTTTAATAATTTTTTAAACTAACTTACCAACGACTAGTTTTGGGCAATGATGCATCCATGCTATTTCCTCTTTCTTTAATAATTTTTTTAACTAACTTACCAACAACTAGTTTTCAACAGCTATATCTGGGCAATGATGCATCTATGCTATTTCCTCTTTCTTTAATATTTTTTTTAACTAACTTACCAACTACTAGTTTTCAACAGCTATATCTGGGCAATGATGCACCCATGCTATTTATACTTTCTGATTGATTGATTTCTCACCTCCTCAGGATGAACCACATTAGTTGGTTCGAAAAGTCGACCAAATCCTAACCATGTGATTAAGCCGAAAGACTTCTATCAACAATAAAGTTATAATTCACTTAGTTTTTATGATTTTTGTAATTTTAGCATATTAGAAATTTAACAAATCACATTTCACTTTGTATTTTATTGATCATAACAGTTACACATATATAGGACATAAATCTCTGACTTTGACCAATCTAGGTTCTAAGAAAGTGGATCTATGACTCAAACATGACACGAATACATAAATCTCTGACTTGGACAAATCTAGGTTCTAAGAAAATGGATCTATGACTCAGACATGAACAAGAATCCAACTCATAACATAGGAATCAGTTTGGGAATTCACAATGACACATAGAAGCATTACTTCCAACACCCTCCCTTAATGCTTATACGTAACAAACACACATTACAACAATAAATGAACTTTTGTCATATTTCTTTGATATGGTCATCACTAGCACTCATATCCTCTCTGATATCTCAGGGTTTCACTTTATTCTTTACCACACTTTCGAGCTTCCCACTTGATCCATTTAATACATAATCACTACAGACCATCGTTGACTTACTTTGTAGAATTTAGGCTTCTCAACCTCCTGAAGCGCAATGGGTCAGTCTCGATATTGAACCAACCTATGGAACTGCAACCATCTGTGAATCCACGACTCTTTGCAAACTTTATCAGTTATCTAGAATAGCATTAGCCATATAAAATTTCTTCAGCAAACAATTCTACAACTTAACATTCTATAAAATAACTTGTATTGACCCACACCAACTTACCCTTATTAAAAACTACAGATAACTAATGCTTCTAAAGCACAACTAGTCACATTTATTTGTTCAATAATTAACCTATTCTTTGTAGTTATGCATCATTTGATTCTTACACACTATCATACCATAATAGTACTTCAATTCACAATTCACACCGCAAACGAGAACATATAAACAAACACACATTTATTAAATAACACGCCTTCCACCACTCAAAAAATATTTAACTCCTTTAAACCACACACATTTTACTCTCCATGAAAACAAACTCAAGCTCTTCATAAAATTAACCCTCTTACGAATCTTAGATTTACCAGCCTCCATCTTCAAAGCAGATCTTGGACCAGAAATCGTCCAAGGATTCAAGGACAAACTCAAACTCTCCATAAAACTAACCCTTTGACGAATCTTAGATTTACCAGCCTCCATCTTCAAAGCAGATATTGGACCAGAAATCGTCCAAAGATTAAAGGTTTTGAATCAGAAATACTTTTCTTAATGAGACGTTTGCATTTCATGATTCTGTTAATTGACATGAGATATGTCCACCATAATTTCCAGTTCGAATCACTGTCAAAATCAATGGTTGTTGTTGCGTATACTGCGGAGCTCCGCCCATTTCTCCTTTTTGTACTGTCAGTGGGCAGTCATAATTGCAAATCGTTGATCCTGGTGTAGCACATCGATCGAGAATCTTTCATGCTTCATGCAGCCAGCACGTCCTTTTGGAGCCCGATCACATAAATATGGCACTCTTCTGCTCTCGACTCTACATAGTGAACCCAGCACAATAACCAAACAGAACTATTCTTTAAAAAAAAAAAAAATCGATAGATACACAGTGCCAAACCCTCGGTGACTCTTCAAATATCCTACAGTTTGATTTTTTCTTTTCTTTGGCAGATCTGATCCACGCAATTTGACCCCTTGACGTTATGACCAGTGATAGATCCGACGCGGTTCGACTTCCCAACTGCACATCGGAGTCACCACAATACGAACCCTCCATGGACTGTGACGGCTCCAAGGACTTGCTGGAAACATACTTGATTCTGCCATTCGCAAGAACATGGACAACTTCAATAGCTCGACGGAGGTTTTATATTTTGATTTTCTATACCGATTTTGAACCTCAAGCTTGGTACTAAATTCCGTGCAAAATAACAGCTAATTGACATGTATTACCAATTTTACAATAGCCTCGTCTGGGCCTCCAGCGTGATATGCCTATCTGTGGATTAAGGACTCGCTCCGAGTGTGAAAATTCGTTTGGCATTCTACTGTGGCTCAACTCTGATTGGTGAGGAAGTTTTAGAATGCTGGCTTTTCGCTGCATATGATAACACTCAACATCCCTTCCATCTTTATGGCTTTCTTTCAAGGAGTCAAGCCAGATCTAGCTGTAATACTATATAAGAAATTTGAAAGAAAGCTGAGAAGATTCACATATAACAAATTACACTTATATAGGAATCAATAACTTCTACACTGATGAGAGGAACTCATGATAATAAAAATATTATTTCTAATATAGTAAAGTGAAATGTATTATGAGGTAAATGTTTTGATGTTTATTATAAGTATCAAACAATAATAAACATCAAAACACTTCATTGAAAAATTAAAAAATATATAAAAATGAATTAAATATACTTCAATTAAATAATAATAATAATATAAATAATAATAATAATAATATACCATAAGCTTAATATATATCACCGTAAAAAAACATGGAAGAGGATTAGATTCTTTTTCAGTTTATCATGGATATTTTTAATATGTAAACCGACTTTATTATAATATTATAGCTTAATACCACATGCGAAAAAAAATAGAACTCATTTCATATACCACTTGTGCATACGGTAAATTTTTTTTAATTAATAAATTTAATTAAAAGTGAAAAAATAAATACTATCTGTCAGTGTTTGATTTATATATATTATTAATAATATTCTAAAATATTCTATTGAAGTTAAATCCCTACTATCTACCTAATAATTATTGATAATTAAATTAAAATTCTAAAAACCCATTAAAATAAGCAAAATTTTAAACAAATTTTATTGCATGACATTAAAATTATCATTAATTTTACAATTTATATATTTTATTAGGAATAAATTTTATAACTTCTACATTATAAAACTCATTTAAATTTTAAAATTATAATACTAAAACTTATTCATCATACAAATTAAATATATAGCTAATTTTTAATTAAAAAAAATCTTCACTATCATTAACAAATATAATGAAAAAATTTATATAAATTATTAAATTCTAAACTTGAGTATAAAACAAAGTTTATCTACATTTAATATTATTAAAAAAATATTAATTAATTGATTATAACCATTAAGTTCTAAATTTGAAATAAATACAATTTTTAGTTCTAAATTTTGAAATAAATATAATTTTAAAGACTAAACTTTCATTTTTATATATACGAAAGTTTGATTTTATATAGGTGTAGGGTAAATTTTTTTTTCCAAAAAATAGCACATAATTTTATTCATCTAAAAAGAAAAATAAAATTATATTTGACATATGTTGAGAGTATTCTAGATAAAGTTGTCTCATGGCAAAGAGCTAGAAAGAGAGGAATGACAATTTTTGGTTGGCTTCTTTTTTTTTTTCTTTATTTTTTGTAATTTGTGCCAATTATCTAATTTTGATTCAAGAAGAACCAATGCTAATTTTTGCCTTGATTCCATAAGAGATACTTCTTTTTTTGAATCTGAGCTCTTTGAGATATTAGTTGTTTTTGTGCTTCCATTCCCATCGAATGCATTTGAAACTTCAGGATTTGTTCCTTTCTAAGGAAAAGACATTGTACCTAGCTTAACCGAAGCATCCTCATTTGGTTGGTCTCCATGTTGGGCCATAGCACCCACTTCTTCTTTCTTAGGATGAGTTTCCTTGAAATCTTCTTCTTCATCTTTTGAACACATGGTGCTATGAGAACTGCCATCCTTTTGGCCTATTTGACTGCCTCTTCTTCTTCTTTGGATTCTTCTTTTCCTGTGGACATGTATTCAGCGAATGTCTTATTTGGAACATACACAACATCAAAATGTCATGTTCTCATAATCTAAAACTTGAGACCAGTGAATTTTTTTGTCTTTCGGCATTATGTGCTCTAGAAGCCCTTTGCCGAGGTCAAACTCCAAACAAATTCTAACAAAAGTGAAGAGGTCTTTGTCTGTATTCTCAAGGTCCATTTTTTCAATTTACCCAAAGTGTTTCCAATATCCTCAAGGACTTTATGGTGCCAGAAAGGAAGGGGGAGATTTGGATAGTTGAAACCAGCATGGTTGTGGCATCAAACTCAAAGAACCATGGAGTGATGAAATTCCCATCTCTACCCTAGAACCAAGGCCCTTCATTTAGAAAAAAATATAGATTCTTTTAAGTTTCAAATTGGACTATGAAGAAGCCCTTGGAGCATAGATAAGTCCACATAGAGAAAACTCATTCAAATAAATCTTTGGGTTTTGGCCAAAAACTATTAAATTTGTAAATAATTGCTTTGGAATGGATGATAGAGAAAAGGGAAGATACCTCAAAAAGATTGACTCCCATGGTTGGAGCTTTCTCTAGTTGATTCACAATATAGGGACCTAGAATGCTTTGGCTTAGTTGTGCAAGGACAAAAATATTCTATCAAACTGCATCCTTGAAAGAGACAAAAGGCCCATTTGATGCCTTGATTCCATTAGCACCCCTCACAACCTTGAGTTCACGATGATGGTTGAGTTTCTTGTGATATTGTATTCTTTGAATTGAAAAGAGTCTTGGAGTACCTTCCCTTCAAATTGCAGATATTGAGAATTTGAATGCAAGCCCCATTTTTCTTGAATAGTTTGCGTGAGAGAATAGACAAATTCTCAGTTTTTTATCCAATGACTAGAAGTCTTTCCACTAATATTTTTAATACGTATTTGGAAAAAAATGATCAGGTCCTTCTTTGTTTGTGGGAATGGGATCTCAAATCAATGAGGAAAGAAAGGGGCTTATTGTCGAGAAACCTTCAGAGGGTGTGAAAAGGATGAAGCCTCCCCCATCTCCCATATCCTTAAATCAATACATATATATGTTGTTTAACGATAATTTTTGGTGGTGAAACCATCGATACCGCAATTCAAATCCCATTGAGTATATGGCTTGCTATGGCCTCGGCTCAAGGAGTGGACTCCCCTTATCCGAGAGTCTAGGCTCTTTTACAAGATCCACTATATCTGGCTTGTAGGTTGCTGGATATACTCTTAGTGTTATAGTGGCAACCACAAAGTTTGATCCTGAGCCTCGCCCAAATTAGTCCAAAGAGTTACTGATTCCACCATGGTTGAAAAAAAATTAAGAGAATAGGGGCTCAGAGAAGGCCCTTTGTAAAGCTTTTCCATTCTTTCATACACAACTTCTTCTCCCATTTATAAAAAAGTAATTAATAAAAATGAAATAGAATAATGGATGGGCACTAATACCAACCCATGAGGACATTTTGCTACCTTCTAATTGTCTTCTTGCTCCCCCAATGGTCAAACGAATATCATAGTCAATGACAAACCTATCCCCTAAAAATAAAAGCGACTAAGAAAACTAGTCCTTGGACAAGGGGTAATCTAGAAACCTATTGCCACACCACGGTACAAATACATGATTTGAAGTGGAGCTTGGAAACACAGCAACGAGGGGAAGAAAGCCACAAACCGTCAAAACCCTAGCCTTCATTGTGTCAAACTTTTTGAGTCTTTTTCACTGACTTATAGACAAAATAACCTTTTTCAATTTCACACAAGATTTTGATTTTTTGTTATTTAGAATATATTTTTAAATATATTTTTAAATATATTAATGCTTTAATCACCCTAAAAACCCCATGGGAACCCAAATTATATTTATTAAATAACTTAAACTCAAATTTTTTAAAATATCCACAACACTTGACTTAAAATTTGAAAAACACTATTTCATCTATTAATAAAACTATATATATGTATAATACATTTAACTATATAAAATTTTTAATAAACTGTAAACTTCACATTTAAAAAATACCATACATCTAATTTCAAACTATTTTATATTGATAATGGTTACAGTAGACACCAAGGTCTGGTAGCTTTCCTTAAAGCCAACCAGTGTCCCAAGGTCAAGAAAGACCCTAAGGATAAGGTCCCAGGGGTTCATCTCCCGTTCATCCAAGGGACTACTGATACAATTGAGAGAATCCTTAGGAAACATAAAGTGTCCTCTTCATTTAGACCCCTTAACACCATTCGTAACTCTCTTAGATCTGTTAAAGACCTCATCGACCCCAAGTAGATGAAAGGTGTTTATGTTATTTCGTGTTCCTGTGGGACCCCCTACGTTGGTGAGATTGGGCACTCTATTAATCAAAGGATTCATGAACACTCAGCCAACATTAAACATGGGAGAACCTAGTCTTCTGCCCTGGCAGAACATGCAGAAAAAACTAAACATCACTTATGCATTGAAGAGACCCATGTTATTGCCAAGATTGCCCCCTTTCATCACCGAAAGTTTAGGGAGGCCATAGAAATTGAAAAGAGGCCTAGAAATCTCAATAGAGGTGACGGATGGAATATTAGCAGAAGTTAGATCCTTGCCCTTTCATCCTAGCCACCCCTGCCCTCCCCCGCTCCTGCCCTACCCCCACCCCTTATTCTGTGATCTTCTCTTGTCTTTTGACCTTGGATTATCCCTCATCCTGTCTCTGCTCTTGGATTTTAGTTTTATTTAACCCTTTCACTTGTTCTATTTTTTTTAATAAGATAACCATCTATAAGGATAGTAAGAATCTCTTTAAGCCTTAGTTAATCAACATTATTAACATGTTATCTTATTAAATGATTTTTAAAGGATGATAGACTTTATTAATGAATATTCATTTAACCATTTAGAATTTCTCTTTAGTCCTTTAATAACCTTAAAATAATAATAATTGATTAGTAGAGTGGGCCCTTAATAATACAATCTTAATTTAATTAATATTTAACTGTAATGATATTTAGTTTACTCTCATTAAATATTAACAATTAAAAATTTAATCGAATATATCGATTATAACCCTAATAACCTTAAAATAATATATTTTTTAAGACATTGCCCCTTTCCTCTAAGTTAGACCCTTATTAGGTTAACTTTTTAATCTTTCTTATTATTTCCTTTAAGATTAATAATTTTAATTTAATTCATACAACTTTAACATTAATAATATATATATTATTTTATACTCCTTAATTATATGAAGTAAAAACTAAGATTTTAGTTAATCAATAATATAATATAATTAGATAGGCTTCAAACTTAATAGAAAAAGTCTAAGGAATGGTAATAATATAAATATATTAAGATCTAAAAAAAATCATTCTAACTAACCAATTAAGTGAACCTTCTTGATTTATTTTACTCTCATAAACTATTAGATTTAATAATAAAATTAACCAAACTAACTTTTAAATTTCCTATTTCTATCCTTCAGTGCAAGTACAGTTTCCTGGTTAAACTTAGCCGATTCCTGGTCCAATATAGTGGTTTGATGATCTACTCTCTTTATTTAATTTGATGCCTTAATCTAGTTCTTCAACTTGTCTTGACAATGAACCACACTTGTTGGTTCAAAACAGGTAGAAAAATATATCATGATGTGATTTACCTGAAAAATCTTCTCAACATATATAAATATAATTCTCTATCACATTCCAATATATTATAACCTTTACATAATTAAAAATCATATATATATATAATTTTTTATCACATTCCAAATATATTGTAACCTTTACATAATTAAAAATCGAAAAAAGACGATCCGTAACATTGCATCTGATGTGTAACTATTCTATATCCTATAAACAAAAGTTTTAAAATATTAAGTTTCGAACTTTAAATTAAAATAATTAAAAAAAATCAAAATCAAAACTTCACTTAATCTTAATTTTATGGCAAAAAAATATCAACCATAAAATTTGCCTTGGGAGTACTTCGCCAAGACGCATCGCAGTTATGTTCGTTGACTTGATGATGTATTTGTGCCCAGAGGCACAAATAGAGGCTTCTCCCTTCTCTTTTCTCTTCTCAGAAATCCCACAACCGCCACCGAGGAATCCACATGAACGAAAACAATTGAATATAATTTCTGGGCGCCCAAGTTTCAATGAAAATGAACACGTTTAATCGCCATCGTTGCCATGTTCATACCGATAAAACCCCACTGGACTTTCTCTAATAATATCTTCTTCTCCAGTTTAGTGGAGATTTCATTTCTAATGATTTCTGATATTTTTTACTTTATATATTATATTAGTTTGAGATTAATTAATTTATTTTTTTTAATAATAATTTTTTTTTTAATTAATTTTTAAATATAAAATTAAAAATTTAATCATAATTATTCTCAATAAATTAATTAATTTTATATCTTATAAATTTTTAATTTTGTCATATATTTAATCAAACTTACAATCGAACATTAAAGCTCATCGTAGACTCTCTTTCAAATCTACTTTCATTATAATTATAATTATTCATATTAACATATCTTTGAATGACATTGAATAACAGTTCTTGTGTATCCCAATGATCTCCGGACATGTCTTACTAATCATGTATATAAATATAGTATTATTAAAAAATAATAATAACAATTATTCTTTTTAATTATTTAAATTTAA